>JALPQI010013682.1:0-34785 GCA_025490895.1 Thaumatotibia leucotreta | reverse complement strand
TATTTACGAGTGGCACTTCCATCGCCTCTTAAATCACTAAGTATACGGTGGATTATGACTACAATTCATTTAAATATTTTTTATGGGTCTTTTTTTAATACCGCCAACAAGTTATATACATCAAATTAAAGCTTATTAAATACACTATCTTTACAAAAATATTTAATTTTTCTAGCGTCATGACTACTATGTAAAAACACGACACAAAAAAAAATCAAGATCACGAAATTTTCATAAATTTGGTCATAATTAATTATTGGTTGGTTTTAGCAATATGGTGTATATGCAAAATATGAAGCTTACAGATATGCCTTTAATTTTGTTCAAGAGAGTAATTAGATATATTTAATAGTTCTCGAGATATACTTGATTTTGTAAAACTTGAGATCCACCATCTTTGATTGGCCCCCATTTTTGTTAGGTAGCACTTATAAATGGCAATCTTGCATTTTTGACGTTTTTATAAGCTTACCTAACAGCCGTGAAAAGGAAAATTTGTACCTCCTAATTTTAACCATACCTGTCATACAACGGAAATCTTGAAATAGCCCGTATGCCTATTAGCTACCACTTTGAGATGTCTATCATACTTTTTTAACATCCTTATGAATATGTCTAACTACTGTAAAAAGGACACTTGGTACCCCCAAATTATACCGTTTTCTAATTTCAGACCGACTAGCCCACGGACTATTATTGTTTTGCTGCAAACCGAAAGTACCTAAAAAGTCCGTAAAAAATAAAATAATAAAAATCGGTACCAGTACTTTTTTAGTGAGGTATTTGTGTTTTCAATATGTGGGTTACTTTGATCCCATAGCAAATTATACAAATTGATAATTTTAGGCGGTTTACTAGAGTTTTATTAGATATGATACAGAAACTTAACTTTTGTAGGACCAAAAGTATAGTAACTTTAAATACATTTTAATCGCAGAGATAATCAGCCTTTCCTAATAATGTGTGTATGATAAGTTAAAATGTACCAAATTAAGTTTTCTCAGTATCATGTTCCGTTCCACACAATCGACCTACTTTGTAGTGAAGTAATTGTTGGTGTTGGCAATAGTAAGAAAATAAATGCTAATATTTTTTTCGATTCATACGCAATTTAGTAGTCGGTGGAAGTTTATTATCGAAATCGACCCGCAAATCAAAGTATTATAACCCCAGTTTACGGTACCTAGGTACAATCTCGATGACACATACCTACAAATAAATGGCATCTTCGGGGATCGAGTCAAGAACCTCTAGCGTCGTTGGATTTAAATATTCCAACAATATTATAACATTTAAATATTTAAACGGGTTACTTAGTTAATTCAAGTCGATAATTATTCGACGTGTACTGCGGGCTTTGGTCGAGGATACTCCTAAAGATCCTCTAAATGGATCGAAACATGTCGAGCAATTATCAATATTAATTCTATTCTATGTACTTAAGTACTATGTACTTGTTGTTGAGATTGCGTTGGAGTGATAGAAATAAAACAAGTGTCATAATTTTAGAATTATAACTAAGGGCTTGTCCATTAATACGTCATACGATTTGGCCTATTTTGGACCCCTCCCTCCCCCATGGTGATATTTTCATGAGCTAGCTACCTAGCTAATATGACGAGTAATTTATTTCCAACGATTTTTTAATAACACTTGTTCCGGGTGGTTCGACATCTGGTTATATGTAAAAAGTGATCTTAAAGAAAAGTAGAGATGATAAATTTTCATACTTCTTAATCAGTTTTATAGATATTTAATTAGTATTTATTATTATTTTTTGTAATATACGTGTCCTAATTTATCTACTAAACGTTCATTCTTTCTTTTATTTTTTCGTTTTACGGCATTTATTCTTGAATTTGCTGCTGAACATACATTCAGTCGAAAAATATATATGAAAAAATAAAACGTTCCCGTTGTTGTTATAGAACTAACATATTTACCGGTTTGATATAATTTTATTATTTAAAATCTCGATTAATTACATCATGATTAAAAATAGCGATAAGCTTCTAGTTTTAGGTACAAAACAAACGAAAAACAATGTGGCTCCAATTTATCAAAAAGTTGAGCAAATTCGTAAAAAACGTTACCGGACTCTTAAGCCTCATAATCCTTCATTTTAATGACGGGGTGTGTGTGAAAAATCTCAAATTAGCAACTGATTGTTGATGAATGTTCAAAAAACTACCGAGCGCCGTTTTTTATTGGCAATAGGAAAACGAGAATTAATGGTCAAACTTCTAAAAAGTTGCACGGAATGTATTTATAGGTTGATTTTTTAATTGTATAGAAAATAATGATATACCTGCAATGATCAATGGGTAGCTTAAATTGTTTAGTAATTAATGTGGAACTATTTTATACGGCTTCTCGAATCTGACGGTTAATCTTCAGCATTATACAGTTAATTTTGAGTACGTTCATCAAAAAACTGATAAACAAAATAGGACTTCTTTCGGGATTTAAACTAAGTTCAAGTTGAACTTTAAATACCTACCTACCCTCAAACAAACATAGATACACTTAACACCTAAGGTCAACTACTATAGAAACTAAGTGTGTAATTGCGAAGTAACATTTATTTCAAAAATTATAATAATGTGTTTGGCCGACTCTGTGGTTTTTGTGTTGAAAAAATAGCGTTTTACGCAGGTCCCCGAATTTTTTGTGCACCAAGTAACCACCTGCGTGCGCACGATCCCCGCAAAAAAGCGTGCATTATTCGATGAGGTACCGATTCATAGATTACTCGGAGACGTGTGATACATTCCTTCAAGGAATGGCATGGTATTCACTCAACAATTTGTGTTTTATATTATTATTGAGCTTGTCATTTTGCCAAATTTCCTATTTCTTAAGGAAAACAATTAAACACTGGATTATATAATTAATTATTATGCACCTGTCTACCGCTTGATTTCAGTTTTCTTATGAACATACCTAATGCTAAAACCTATGTGATAAAACTTAACTAGAGTCCAAATTGAACTATTATTTACTATATTTATGAACTAATAAAGCTGTTATGTTATGTTGCTTTAGTAGGCAGTTTGTTTGTAGCTGCTTTTTATCCTCTAGATTTTACTGGAACCGTAGACTCGCTAGCTTTTGTCTCGTTAGTCTCGAAATTAGCACCAATGGAAACCACAAAATACTACAGTCATGTTTTGCATAAACACCAAGTTAGTTTACTTTAAAAAAAAAAAACTATTAGGTACTCATCCGCTCGACTATTAACAGCAGTATAAATTTCGTAGTAGGGCCACTCGGCAATCTTCATAGTCTAACTCTAACTCAACGTCGTATTATATTTAAACTTTTCGACGTCACGATAAGTAAGTAAATAAGATGTCACTTGGACTAGGACGCCGCATCACCAAAGTTTTTCTAGCTGTATTTGAAATTAACGCACGCACGTGCGTGTAAGTTTATTTTTCTATGTGGACCGTGACTCATTTATGAGTTTTAGTAAAAACGTACCACTTGGCGCTTACCATTAAGTTGGAATTGGCCTGTAACCTTATTTGAAGTAAATGCCTAAGCGCCATTATAGCAAACGACAAAATGGGACGTTTTTACTGAACCGCTTACATATTTTTATGTCTGTCTTTAGCATCGAACTTGCGTTGTCGATGTATTCAGTAATTGGCGTCTAAAGTAGCGACAAGTAGTACCTACTAAGAATTGAATGTTTAAGTATGTCACAGATTTATGTGACGAGAAAGATATCGTGTATTCTCCACGGATGTTGCTATTCCAAGCACCTCTTATTCGAAGTTACTTAGAAATCTTTTGTATTTTTTTATGAATGGGCCATCTTTTTACGTGAAAACTACAATATCCCCTGGATTTGGGTCAGTCGTCAATTGTTACGCTTAGTGACTGATCTGTGGAAAATAAGAAAAATGCTTAAAATTGGAACTGTAGACAATTTACGAGTTCTTTTGAGATTTTTTAGGCTACATTTTAAATTTAAACGTTGTTGAGACATACTAACTACAAATATAATTCAACGGTTAAACTCACGTGTATTTAGTCGTTAGTATTATAGGAGAACCTACCCCCTAGCTGCCAAATACAGACACAGAGGTACAGGGCCCGCGTGTACGCCTCGCGACTCGCGAACGCGGTGCGTACTACGGCGCTACTGATTGAATGACTGAGTTTAACCGCTTAATTACATTAAATAAATTAGTAAAAATAATCTTAAATGTTATAGGTTTAATTTTGTTTCTGCTTACATTTCAAGATAACTTTTACTAATGTATTTTTAAGATGTAGTTTGTAATCAATATAATTTTGAAGCTATATGTATTTTTAATTTATCGTATAAGGCTAATTCATAGATTAATAAATAAATAGTATACTTACTTGTTACTCGGTCTTTAAATAACAGCTGATGGAACCAGGAATGGTCAGAGTTATCCTTTCCTGAAAGAGCTGTCAGATATATATGTACCTACTTGTAAAACGCGGCGTTCGCTTTACATTACGGACGCACAATAATTATGTTTGAATTTGGACGCGAACCCTGGAAGCCTATCGCGAGCACTGAAATGTTGTTATCTATGTCTATTATGCACTTGCATAATCAAGCAATGAGATAGAGAGATTAGAGGGGCATAAATATAACGACAGCTTAATTGTCGCCATGCGCTTATAGTTCTGTTCATATAATTTAAACATGGACACGAAGGCGAATACTAGTTGTAAGATAACTATATAGATATAGTAAAGAGTCCTTATTGTGCAGTAAGTAGCGACAAGAGCTCACCGCCGAGTCGCGCATTTTTAACGTAACACTTATTTTGAAACACCATTTAGCCCACGCAGGTTTTATGAATATTCATATGGAGTTTTTACCCGTAACGGTGACATAAAAATGTATTGTTTGGTAAAAAATAGCCACTTCATAAATAACAATCAAGTATTGAAACAAAAGAATAAGTTATTTTTAGAAAATAGCGAGTCGCCGTATTCTATTGTTATCATCTTTCTACATGAAAATATAAGACTGTTCGCAGGTTTCTGCTGGCTTGTAAGTGCCGTCAGGTAAGCGCATTACTAGTGAAGGACACATTTTTATGTGTAGGTAGATTTTTTAACAGGTTTTTTTACATATTCAGGAGTTGTCAATAAAGTAGAATGCATTCAGATATCTATTTTATTAGCACATTTATTTATTTTTACTTCAATCGTCCGGCATTTGCATAAAACTTATTTTTAGCAAAGATTAAACACACATAACATTTTAAATGTAGGCAAGTATGTAGCTAGAGCGCATGTAGCTAGAGTATATTTATGTAAAATAATTACCAACTTTCGTTTTTTTTTTTGTAGATACAGTCAACTGATTGGAACCCTAGGCTAATTTAGAAACAATGACTAGTTTGATGTTGACACATTGCAAGCAGTGCGAGATTTCTTACAATTTGATTTATAACACTTGGACATAGTTTTCGAGTGGCCTAGGGTGCCAATTGGTTGACTGCCCCTACTGCTTCCTGCAAGAGTTACTCACCGACACATCGCCACATGCCAATCGATTTATGAACCAAAAAGGTACATACATACATGTGTTATAGAAACTATATGAGTCAGCTATACATATATATGAGAGTACAAATTCAAGCAATCAAATCGCGCGTGCGCACTTTACTTCGCCTTGCATACAGTCTTTTGCTCATAAGCTCTGTAGGTATACAGGTAAAACAATATTATGAACAGGATGTTTCGCCCTAAATTTTATTTCAAAGCAAAGTATTAAAATACATAATTATAGAAAACGAAACTTGACAGTATTATAATAACACATAACTTAAGTAGGTACTTACATACAAATGTTTTGATTAATAACACGCAGTATATTGATAAACATTTTTATTTCATTATTACATATTTCGGCACACAAACGAAAATCCCATAGAACACAAAGCAAGAATTAGTGTTAAATACTAAAAGAAAACAAAAAATGCGCATTTAATCACGTTATTATTAATTTTATTTAAACTAGTATAGGAGTGAGTTTTTGCGGCCACTGCCGCTTCGTGCGCAACCAACTGAACGGCAATCCAGGACGCATTAAAAAAATCACAAAAACGAGTAGTTAAGTGTCATTTGTGACTCTAAAACGAAAGCTCTCCTATGTAATAATAATAAACAATGCAAACACTTTCGTACAATGTAATACGGGACGTTATGTAGCTACCACTAAAATTTTGAACCTCTTTTTTACACATAACTAACTTAATGAGGATAAATAAATTAAATAAACTCTTTCTACGTTTCTATAAATAGGTACAATTAATAAGGTAATTTCCGTACATGTATTTATAATTAAGTTATTAATGTAATATAATGTAGGTACTTGGATACACAATTTACCCACTATACTTAACTATTATAGTAACTACCACCGCTATATTTTGTAGGTAACTTGACCGCGAATGTACAATAATATACAAACGTTACATGTTAACGTATATATAATATATAAGTGAACAATGACTACTAAACATGCACGTTCAAAATAAGGTTATTTCGTTTTGTACTTAACCAAGAATACAGTCTTGTTTATAAATTGGTCTCTCTAGAACCTACTCAAATCTACCGTCTTCTTAAATGCACTTACTTAGTTACTTAGTTCCTCTTAACACAAATTTTAACGTACATCACTACGGCTACTCTTTTTTAGTTTAGGAAGGTAAGGTACTTTACTATCGCACCTTAACTTTGACCTTGCCTAATAACTATAGCATCGTACGGTATTATCAAGTAAATACCTATTTTTTGCACAACGTTAAGGCAAAATGACTAACCAATGTAAGTTGTAGGCAAAGTATGAAAGGCTTTCTACTTATACCGGAGATCCAGTTCATTATCATAAACAATATCAATTGTATAAAGCGTCCGATTCGTCGCCTTATTTAAATATTATCTTTGGCTTATTTTATCTACTTTTACAATTCTTTTCTATTGTTTTACAATTCACTAGAATATTCAGAATAAATTATATATAATTTGAAATATTTCTAATCGCTACAATAGTTACATAAAATCGAGGACTAGGAGAAGATAATAATCGATTTAAGCGTGTTGAGCGCGGCCCAAGTGGATGAAAAATGCTACGCGGTCGGCGCTGCGCTCGCCGCACTTGTTGCACATGAAGGGATCGTTGTAGCCATGGAAACCCATGTGTATAGTGTGCATTGTCAGGTCTCCGAAGGTTATGTCACAGTAATGGCAGCTGTAGGCGGCAGGCGCGGGTACTGGTGCGGGCGTGACCGCGGGCGCGGGCGCTGGCGGCGCCTCGCTCGAAGCGTCGGACTCGGAGTCGGAGGGCGGGGTAGCGCGGCGTTCGTCCTCGTGCTGCAACCGCAGCGCTGCAGGCTGAAGCTTAAAAGCCCGTCCTTTTCTCCGGTTTTTCAAAGCCGTAGTCGGAGTAACAGGGGTCTGCTGCTCCGCCGGTGGCGGAGACTCACTTTCGGTCGACTTTGCATTTGTGAGGTCGAGTGCGTCGTTACTTTGACATGTAGGTGCGTTCTGAGATACGGTAGGCGTTTGCGGCACACTTTCTGGCGACCTGGCAGGCGGGGTTGTCATTCCAACATCCAAATTGTTTTCCACGTAAGACAAACGTTGATGCAAGATTGAAGGTAGTGGTGACGACGGCCGCTTATCAGGAATCATCTCAGCTGACGACTTGGGAGACGTCCTTGATTCATAGTTGTTATTTGGTGGAAATAAGAAGGAATGAGGTAAAAGAGGAGGTAAATATGAAAGATTAACAGGAAAATGAGCTGCACCGAATAAAGGATGTGTTTGGGGAGTACGGGGGGACAGATTATTATTGTTTAAATTAGCTTGCTGTTCAAACATTTTCGGCATCGGTTTTTGTTTTGGTCCACGACGAGTTCCGTATACATCGATTATTGGCAACGGATTGGGGGTACCATCCATATTTAAAACCATAGCTGGATTGTGTTGATATTTTCGCAAGTGGAGTTTTAATGAATGGCAGTATTTGGTAGCGTAATTACAATCAGCACATCTGTACTGGTACACATTCGAGTGCGATTTAAGATGGGAGTTGAGCATGGACTTGTTAACACACGAGTAGGAACATTGACTGCATTGGAATGGTTTCGAACCTAAGTGATTTCTCATGTGATACTCCAGATGATGCTTGTATTCAGTCACGAAAGGACATTTTCTGCAACATAACATTTTTTCTGGCTTGATATGCTCTTTGCTATGTTCCCAGAAACTGAGTTTAGTTACTGCAACAAACTCGCATTGTTTACATTTGAAGGTTTTAACTTTTCCGTGAGAGTTTACAGCTGGGACTCGAAGTCCAGGTTCTTCATCAAAATCGTCATCTAAACCTGAACCATCTCGGCCATCTTCCCCGTCATGTTTTATGCCTTGTGCCGCCCCGTCGAACCCGGAGTCATGGAAGCGCTCGTATGACTTGTGATCCTGCTCCCTGTCAGGAGAGGAGCGTGCCTCGGGC
The DNA here is from genome assembly GCA_025490895.1 of Thaumatotibia leucotreta. Lineage (NCBI taxonomy): Eukaryota > Metazoa > Arthropoda > Insecta > Lepidoptera > Tortricidae > Thaumatotibia > Thaumatotibia leucotreta. Next base: position 26,270 of record JALPQI010013682.1, on the reverse strand, counting down.
GGCGATTTAGGCGGCGTGGCGTCGGCACGCATTAGAGGGGTAGATACATGCGACGGTGGAGCGAGGCTTCTTGGTGAATATTGAGCGGTATATCCTGGTGAAGCACCATGCCCTTCGGCGTTTCTCGTTTCGAAACCGGGAGGAGTAAGCAAGCTGTACGGAACTCCATTACGATAAGATTCTAGATGCATACCGAGATTAGCTTTAGCTTTCATAGGCATATTATCATAGAACGGCAAAGGTTCGCCGACGCTGCCAACACTGCGAGGTGAGTGACCATTGGAATCCTTACTTGAAGAAGAAGGGGACGCACTGTGAAATCCGTCAGAGTAGAAACCGCTCGTCTGCTCTTTGGAGAAACTACCTTCTTCCATAGGCTCAGATTTCTGTAACAAGCAATAACTTATTGAATGTCTTCTGTATATTTATTAGTCCTACTGTCACTAGAGTAATAACTAGTTAGTAGGCTATATTTAGTATATTAAATTATAAAAGTTAATGTGTATTTGTACCATATACTATACTCTCATTACATAACATAAGGTTATGTTAAAAACTTAAAATGTTTGCACATTGAATGGATCCGGCTAAGTAAGGCTTAAATATCTGTGTATGCTTTGCTTACCACAATAGGGGGCGACTGCAGAAGTGCGGCCCAAGGTTGCGCGTGCGCGGTGTGGGCGGGCGCCATCGCCATGCCGGCGGGCGGCGCGCAGCTCAGCATGCCTGCGACAACACCAGCGTTACTTCTGACTACTAGCATAGCAACACGGTCACCGTTGTCCGATATCGCAACATAAATATGGGCTACCTCTCTTTTTATATTATTTATAAGTGGCGAACCATTTTATTAGATAAGAGAATAATATTCCCATGACAATTAAATCGGCTTTTAAGAACTGTTTATACTAGTTTACTATTACAACTGCATATGATATTAAGTATTCAGTATATTAAAATAATACCTACCGAGCTACCGGTTAAAAAGGATTAAATCGTCGTGCATTCAAATGAGTAAATATATACAGACAATAAAATAATTTAAAAACAAAGAAAGTGCAATATTCATTATTGTAAATACCTAAGCCTAAGTAATAATCATAATTTTTCATAATAAAAAAACACCTTGAAATTTGAATGCAAGTTCATTCATCAATATGCATGTAGGTACCTATTTATTTAGAAATGGTTATAATACTAAATTATATATTTTATGGAAGACCTACCAATACATTTGAAAAGTAACTTTTGTTATTAAAATGAATCAATCCCCTTTATCAGCATTTATGAACGATGACAATATTTTCCCGTGAGAATATGGAACGTTATATTTTCAAACGTAAGCGTAATTGCGTCCTGCTGATGAGGCATCCCTGATTTTAGAAACGAAGCGAAACTATCGCAAACATTCTGTACCTACTTTATTATTGAGGAGGCTCATTAGATAATAAGTATCTGACAAATATTATTATGTTATTTGGTTTTGTACGGTAACGATGCTTGTTTAACGAATGTAGGCATTTTTTTATCAAATAAGGTAGACGTAGATAGAACAGTCGGCTTAATAGTAGGTAGGCATCTATACAAATGTACCAAACAAAAATGAAACCATGTGTACCTGAAGTAGTAGATTAATTAGGCATGACAATCGTTATGTTATTAATAAATGAATATTATCTTCTTTTATTGTTTTATTTAAATGATCTTTATTTTCAAAACTTTAAATGTTTAAATATAGGTACATTACATCTAACTAATATTATATTGTGCTAAAAAAACAATTTACTAAAATAATTAATATTATAAATTGGTTACAATTACAACCGACTAAATATTAGACAGACAATTCACATAATATTTAAAATACCTGAACCTAAAATCAATGTACAATAGGTACCTACATTTTGATTTGATCTTTATTATACTTAAAACATATTGGAAACAGTCGTTGAAATTTTATTGTTTTTTAAGAATAAAAAATATTTGCTGCTAATATAATATACGTAATCAATTTAGTAATAAAATAATTGAAAAAGCAATCATACCTTTCTAGAAATGTTGTTCTTCGTCAAAAACACACTGCACAATAAAAACTTGTCAACATCGGATTCACTTTATAGAATGTTTTAATGTCGTGTAAATAGAAACGGTAAAGAATGATTGCATTGATAGTAAACACTTTTTGAGACAACCCTTCGTTGTCGTAGCCGAGACCGATGTGACCGCTCCTGCGTGCTCCTTGCAATACACTGAACAAAAAAACTGTCAATTTTTATGCCCCAAACATCGATATTGTATTCTACATTCGTAGGCGACGAGTTTTCTTGAGTAAAAGGGACGGATGTATGCATCGATAAGTGTGTTTCTTTCATACACCCTCAGCCTATTTTATTTGAGCCAATACGCGGCTGCCGGAGTTTACACGGGGAGGGGATTAAGTTATTAAGTTATTGTTTAGACGATATTTATTATAAAAAATAACGGGCGGTCGATTTATCTAACCAGATACTAAGCTATTACTGCGCCGACTTCAAGCGATCTATGCTCGTTAGTTAATATTAGAATAATTAATTAAATCTGTATTTAATTTAAAACGAGGATTGTGCTTTTGGCATAATTAAAGTATTGATATGTCTACTATAACCAAATGACGTATCAATTATCCGTCTAAAATAGGCTTTGAAAAACCGAATAATATTATCGTCTATGTATGTATTAGTAGGTATACTTTATCGTAGCTGTTTGTAGGTCTAACTAAACTATACATAAGCATCACGATACCTAAAACCGACAACTATACGTTGGTGTTTGTTTGTCTCTTTTTCTCAGGTTTAGCATGAACTCAGAGAAGTGAATCCCATAATGACTATAATTATAGGTACTATGGCATGATGTGAGTTAATTAGCATAATATTACGCATAATATAAGGGTGTATAGTTAGCAGGTGTCATCGTAACTTAAACTACTAAACAGTTTTTTTTCATTTAGTAATTAATGTAAACTAGTTTACATTAATTACTAAATGAAATACATGCCTGTATTCGGCAATCATAAGCAAATGTGTTCAATAACCAATGCTCGACACATTGATTCATTTATATTTATTAGTATTGTAATAACATTGGATTCAAGGTATCATTGCCATGTATTGATTGAATCAGTAACAAGCAATAAAATACGTTTAGCGTATAGCTTCATCGAAAATATCCTGATGAGATGAAATAGTTACCTAGTAGGTACCTATATCCGGGCATACGGGTAGTTAATAGTTGTACGATTCTTCCATTGTAGGTATCAAATTAGTGTTCGGATTACATTGCTGTGAGATTTTTATTCAAAAATGTATTACATCTTAGTGGTAAAAAATAATTACCTAATTTAAAATTACCGTGTAGGTAATATCGGTTCATAGTACATAAACCTACGTTTACGGTACCTAATACTAAAAATTACTTTCATGATGTATTATTATAAAAGTTATTTTGATTTTATTACAGAATATAGCCTATGGTCGATTCATTTTTTTGAATAAGTCAACCAATCAATACAACACAAGTATTTTTTTTTATGTAGTAAATTCTTTAATTATACAATTTATACATCTTATTAAAATTACATGCATTAAAGAATTTATTAAATACATTAAAAAAGTTACTTTTATAGACATTTTTATAAAAAAACCCTAAATTAAATAGAGAGATAAATAAAAGATAATAATAATAAACAAAAGTAATTCTTATTGTACATTATTATTATGTAGCTATATCTATACTACTAGAGATGTAAAGGCCTCTAGTTGTCAGAGTAAAGAGTAAAATAAGATTTAGAGATATAAAAGGTCTCTAACAGGCATGATTATAGAAAATTAACAATTTAGTGACAATCACAACCAACTATTCTTATTATATAATACACTTATTTAAGAGATCATATAGAATAATTAAATATATATTTTATTATTTTAAAAAAAATTTTTTATATAAGTACTCTTTAATAAAACACGTGTAGATGTACTCATTGCAAAATATATCTTACTATACCTTAACATATTTCTTAGCGTTTTTTCCGACATTCGCCATGACTCAGAGAACCGGGGCGTCGCTTGGTAGCTTAATCCCAAGATTTGGCTTTTTACGAATGTAACCATCTAACCTTTGGACCGACAGGGGAAGCTAGAACTTACTAAGTGCTTTCGTTCGGTTCATATAATAAAGAAATCTGTAAAAATATTTATTGGAATTATCATTTAATGCCTTAAAAGTTTTTTTTCGGTTATTATTATCGTTAGCCTCACCAATAAACCAATTTACATTTTATGCCTCGAGATACATATTACAATAATCATAAAAATGTATGATAAACATAATATAGATTTAGTAATATGTAGTTGCAACGTCACACAAGGGCGTAGCGTAGAGGGGCGCGCGGAGAGCTTTTTACGCCGGCCCACCGACCAATCACAAAGGCGCTAAAAAAGGGAATGTGTTTTAAGTTTTTTATACTCTTTCGCCCGCCGTTATTATATAAATTCTTACATAATGTGCGTTATTATGTTTCCTGTCTTGGCATTCTTTTAATCCTCGATAATTTTATATTACAATAGGGGTAGGGTAGAGCCACTAAAGAATACGCGATGCTTGTAGTTGTTTTCTTTTTTCTTATATTGGAAACACCAGTGTGTTGGAGAGAAACCCGATTTAGTAAGGTATTTAGTTTAAATTTTATTCCTAAAAATATATTTTTTATGGTTTTAAACACGTTTTGTAGGTAACGATCGTGATTATGATTAACCTACGCCCGAAGCTGTTGTTGTACAAGATATTTGTGTTCCCAATTATGATTTATTTTTGAGGTTATGCCGCCATTGCACTTAAATGTATTGGGCTTTTTGGGCTTATAAACAAGAAGACACTCATTATGTACCTAAGAGTACGCACCCAAAGAGCTTTTTGCTTATATAAAAAGCAACAGTTAACTGGTTGTGTTTTGATTTTTTTTGTTATTAGTTGAACTAACAAAATGGGAAAGTACCTATAAAATAAAAACTGCCAGAAAATTAATATTTACTGGGGCCATTCTGAAAGAAGTAATACAAAAATTTGCTAAGCTTCAAAACAAGAATTATTGAACATACCGGAAGCAACACTAAGGAAGAGATTCATCATCATCATCATTAGCCTATCGCAGTCCACTGCTGGACATAGGCCTCCCCAATTTCACGCCACCGTTCTCGATCTTCGGCTGCTCGCATCCAGGCTCCTGCCAGCCATCCTGCGCAAATCGTTGCTCCACCTTGCCTGAGGGCGTCCTACACTATGCTTGCCGAGGAAGAAGATGAAGAGGAAGGAAGAGATTAATGAGATAATATTATTTACGATAATTGCCATGGCTGAAATCAAATTAAATCTATTGCGCACTCTTACCTTGTATAAAATGTATCTCAATGCTTACTTTTTACAACACAACACCCTGAGTCCGCAGGGCTCGAAGATTAGGTTTAAGCCTTCATTTATTTTTTGTAACATGTTGTTTTAAATTTGAGTTAAAATAAATGTTCCTTAATTACCAAACTTTAATTTAGTAAGCAATACAAAGTGAAATAATAAAGTAGAGTTTTTCTTTAATAAAAGTTTATAAAGTGCGTACTTACTATTTGGTGGCTCTACCTTACAATATTTAACTTAAATATAAACAGTAACTAATAATAATATCAACGAGCTGTTGTACAGTAACGACCCCACGGACCCGAGTGCACCCGAGAGTCTGACAGGTTCCCCTTCTTCGGAGTGTCTTCGTCGGTCGGAGTGGAACCCCAAGGGGATCCGTAGGACTCTTAGCTCTGGTTTGCCTTAATTGGCCGTCCAGAGAGGAGTTGTGAGAGCTATATGCTTCAGGAGTGAAGGTGTAAATTTGCGTCTCGAGTTGGTGCAGTAGCTGTCACAAGCCACTGCGCAAAAAGCGGTGTACACCTCTTTACACTCCTGAGGCGCCTCCAGCAGTGTTGCCCCTGGCTGTCTCTTGTGACGGTATTTACAGGGTCTAGTCGGCGGCAAGTCACCACCTGCCTCGATAGCAAAGAGAAATCATCTGACACATCCAACCTTCATCACCACAGGCCATTAGTCTTTTCCATTTAATTTCAAATAGCCTCTATAGGCCTACTGGGACCGGTTTACGGATACACATAATTATATTGTTGTGCCCGTGAATGGGTTGCAGTAGGTGTACACCAGAGCAATTTTCTCCAAAGGGCTTCTACGTGTTGGATCTATATCTCCACGCAAGTGTATGAAAAGACCAGTGAAACTAAAGAGATACAAATATCACTAAACTGTATTACTAAATATCTTGATAAAAAAATAATTACAAATAAAAAATGTGCTCTAAGTAGCTCAGAGCCCGACGTAATGTGCCCAGGACCCAGAAGGCTAGCTGCATTAGCGCGCTGAATAACAATGCCACTCGTAGCTTCGACTAAATAAACGGTTCTCAAGTTCTTTGACAATATTTAATTAGGTAATGTACAGTAGAATAATGTATAAAATAGACCAGGTAGGTACTACCCAGTAAACCTACCACAAACTCGGGCTAATTAACATCTAACACGGAATTAACTGGCTAATTTCATTACATTTTTGACACTAATATTCGTTTACCTCGTGTTAGCGGACAATCTTGGTGACAAAATAACAGGGTGTAAGTAGCACTTACACAGGGTGATCGATCCAAATAGATCAGTGAAGAGAAATTAAAAACTATAAGAGATTCTTGTTCTTAGGAACAGTGGGATAAAATGTTTTAGATTTTTCTTCACTGACCTGTTTAAACTGATGATCCTGTATGTACTTAGGTACATTGTATACATAATATGTACATGAATGTATAGGTACGTACATAATAACTATGGTAGCTAATTCGCTAAAAAAATCTGTAAAAAATCGATGGTCATACTATCAATATGTGTAGTTGGTATTATAACTTTTAAATCTGAATACGCCCAGTGTGAATACATTACAATATGACGGGACGGGTTCACTCACGGAGTAATTACACGAATATTTAACGGTACTAACTCGATGGTTTCAAATGTCAATTTCAATTAATCACGGCGCCGTGTACAGTGCTTAGTGTTTTATTAATTACAATAAGTTTCTTAGCGTCTGGTATTAATGTTATTTTAATACTTCAATGATTAACGGTCAAGGAATTTGTGACTAGGTAACGGTACTATTACGGCACAATTAATAAAATTTAAGTTACCTACACTATATAATGAAAATATTTGTATTTTACGATTTTCATTTTCCTGACGTTAAGTACGTCTCAGAATAATTCAGGCCATTCGGTTTTACAGTTGGATTTAACTGGTCGAAAATATGTTTAATGTCGTTTAGTAAAAACTAATGTGGCACGAAAAAGTACCTAACTATTTTTTTTCCCAACACCTGTCATCTTCAGACTCTATACACATATTCCATCGGTAAATAATGAAATACCTTTTCTATTTTTAATAAACCTTCAATGCCAGCAATGAAATCTTCATTAGACTCGATTTTGCCATACGCCTAGCCACTTTTACATTTATTTTTTATTGAATTTGAACACAAGCAGTCAAATATTAGTACATAGTCAGATTTTAGTACAATATATTAGAGTACAGTCGAGTGCATTAATATATAGACACATTTGTAAGGGATCAGTATGGAGAAGTGTATATAATTATATTAATGCACTTGACTGTACCTACAGCAACTTAAGTAGAAACAGACCTGGAGGTTCATTAAGTTACATTGTTAGTTGTTAGTAAACTTACTAAATGCTTGTATACAATACACGAATACTTATTATAATTAATAATAACTATATGTTTTTAATACTATACTAATAATCTATGCTTAACTAAGGTTTTCAAACTAGTCAATGAATTTTGGAACATACATGATTGGTAAATAGAAATACGTCGCACGGAGCTCAATCAATTTCGTTTTTCGCGGTAGGACCGCAGGAAAATAAGGTGCATGAGATAACAATTCGGAGCGTAATTTTTCGAGTTTTGCCGCTGCCATTCGGGAGGAGCAGGTTGGTGCAAACGCGTGGTGTTTAATAAGTAATTTATTTAAATACACTTCTCATACGAAGCAATGTGCCTATCATAACATGAGCTGCGGAAGTGAGCTTAACGCGGACTTACTTTGAATCCATCCCGCTCTTACTCACGTATTGGAGCGAGCAATAGGAACAAAGTCCGCGTTAATTTCACGGCGGCAGGTCATGGTAGGCGCCCGGTTTTTAAAACAATTCATTAGGTCTTCTACTTCAAGAATACTTTATTACTAGACATTTGTTACTAAAATTATTGCCAGTCTCCGCAGCCTATAACCCTGCTACGAAGTCGAAGCTGGAGATTCCGAAGACATTATTTGTGTATTAATTTATCAGTTTATCACAAATATTTAATTTTGTCCCTTGGTCGTGGCTGTATCTATCTGTTGCTATCCCAATTTGAATAAAGCATCATTTGACTTTGACTATTACGGTTTAGGGGGCAAAAATATATTTAAACGACTTTATTTTATTGACATTAAGAGGTCTGTAAATATACGTAATGATATATCTTCGAAGTCGACTGTACCAACACTAAAAACCTTAATTGAGCTTACCGTGGGGCTAGGTCGATTCGTGTCAGTTGTCCCATGAGATTTATTTATTTCTTCATATCATAATATCAAATGAATCCGAATATCTTTTGTCATTAGTATTTCTGCACATTAAGTGTATGAGATTCAATTGACTAATGAAACGATTAATTAAAGGTGTACTTGTACATACATACATAATCTACAGAGAAATGTGAAAAAATATACTAAATTAAGATACTTATTTTATCGGAGGTAAACTTAGGTACGAGTGCATGTCGGTGACTTAACCCTTAAATGCATAGTGATGTATACCTATATTATATTTTATATGCATCATCTATTCTCGACTCTATTGACAACTCGTCAGAATTCAAATTTGAATAAATATTTGTCAAGGTCATGCATTTAAGGGTTAATACATGTCAGTCTTATGTCATTATGATAAAAGCGATAGGTGGGTGCGGTGGGTGTCATCATTAGTAGGTACGCTTACCTGTAGGCACAGACAACATAACCTACCTGCAGGCTTAGCACAGGATTAGCGCTACAATAAATTGTTCTAGCTATTTGGTTTTTATACATATCACCGCGTGATAGAATTTCCATTTTTTACTAACTACCTATATGAAGATATATAGTCTATCTCGCGGGGACATACTGACATACCAATCACGTGCTAAGCATATTGATCTATGTAAAGCTTTGTCAGTCACATTGGGATTATCGAGATATGTATAAAAAACCAAATAGCTAGAACAATTAAGCCAGCGAAATAAAATCCAAGGCAATGAACGTTAATTGTTACCTACACTGCGTAACGGATTTTATAACGACATGGACTGTCCTAATTAGTGAGAACTAGTACTGGTCTCTATAAACTTCACTGCACTATAAATATGCTGACAATTGTTAATTTAAGAAGTTCTGAGACTTGTTTCCACCATAACTATTTCGATTTGTCATGCGAATCTTTTCTCGTTAATTACTTAGGTATATTGAGATTGTCGGTTTATCAGTTTTTAGCTACAATACATATATGTAGTTAGTTTGGATATTAAACCGTAAATGCAAGCCTGTCACGCGCAGGCGCGATACGCTGCTAAAACACCCTCTCCTTCATCGCGAACTGAAAGTGCCCTCAAGGAAAGCGCGGAGTAAAAAGTAATGCCCTCGGCTTTTATGGCTGTTGCGCGTCACGGCCTCTATTCCAGAGGGGCTCTAGCCTAACTCCAAATGGTACCGCTGACTATGAATTACTTTAACATACCCACTTATAAGAGTCTCGTACATATCTTCGAATAAATGTCTCAAATAAAGAATTCAGATGAATTGTGAATAGCCATCACTGAGCTCTCTAATGAGATTTGAGGCGCGGTATTTGTTTTTTATTCGTTGTCAATGTCTATAGGTGTGTGTTGTAAATACCTACAGATTTTTGTATTTACTTGCTTAATTAGATTGGCACCTTGCCGGGATTATAAAGTCGATTTATAAGAAAAAGATTTACGAGTAACCGTCAACAACTAATTAAGTAGGTATCATTCGTAAGAACTATTAGTTCCTACAATATATTTATTTATTCATAATTTAAATGTGTTAAAGATAATTAATTACGAATAGATAATCACTTAACTGCTCAATAGATTCCTGGTCCATAGACAATAGACATACCAGCACAGGTAATGATGCAGAAAAATATAACTCTACCTACACGCGCGTAAACTACGCTAAGCTACGGACTGGGCTACTATATAATATACTCGGCTTTAGTTTGGTAGTTGTTCGCTCACAACACCGTTAGCCCCCTCGCATAAAAAATGATTGTACCTTCAAATCTATCCCGAGGCAGGGTCGCTCCCTCGCAGCCTCCCACTCACCCTTCGCCTCCCCCTCCGTAATATGTTGCAGTTCCGCGTACGTACGTATATGAATACTTCTGACTCGTGGAAATCATTATTTCGAGTGTGTCTTGGCAATCGAGCCACTCATGGCCGATTTTCATTTTTATTTTCACAGCAACCACGCATAGTAAAGTATTTTGTAAATATTAAAAAAACGGCTGAACTGATCGAGTTAAAAATTAATAAAATTATTTATTCATTATTAAATAACATATACCTACCAAAGGAAAAATACCGAAGTTTACCAACTCCGGAGATGGGATTTCAACCCACGTCCTCAGCTTTCGCGGCTGATGCCTGAAATGCCTGAACCACTCGGCCACACCAGCCATTTAAACAATTTTAAGCAAAGCTTTATTACGTTAATACTACGCTAGTTAAATAATAACTACCAACGCAGAGTTACATGGGTAATAATTGTTTTGTTACTAGGTTACATTATTTAAAAAAATGTGTGTCGTCGAATACGATATTATTACGGCCCCACTCACATAACGTATTCTGTTATATAACACCTAGTTAGATTTAAGTTGGTTGTACGTTATGATATATGTATTATTCGTATTATACATTACCGCGCTCTCACTCTTTCGACTTATAAGAATAACTACATATGTATAGATTTGCGATATCTAAAGTAACTCAATGATTTAGGGTTCCAATTATCGATTTTATGATTTATTACGTATACGAGTATACATATTGACAACTGGGTCGTGGAGCAGAAGTGAACGGGGTATTGGGTGTGTTACGTTGAGCAAGCTTCAAAACGTGGCCTGACTACTGCTTCAGATAAAATCATGAAAAAGCGACCGTTATTATTACAACTAGATCATTCCAGTTGTTTGGTGAAACGTGTACTTACCTATTCAATATTTGAACAATTACATGTAAGATCTAAATTTATAACGTTGGTAAGCCAACTTTTTGTTGAGAGCTCCTCAACGCAGCTGAACTAACTCAATACTCTATCATATATACACGCAAGACAGACAGAAATAAAAAAATATGTAATAAGCAAACATGTGACGGAATACGAATGTTAAGCAAAAATATAACCAGGTATTTATACAAGGACAATTCAGTTGAATAAACATTTCCGCGTCGCAATTGAACTTGTACTAAAAGTACGTATCCATAGACATGTTTCACATGTTCTAGTGAATAATGTAGGTATCTATTAATAGCATCTAGATACGTAAGCAACGATTTAATAAATATTTTTTTTTGGTTCAGTACATGATTCCATTCCGTAAATTAGATGGATAAATAAATAAATAAATAAATAAATAAATATCCTATGGTTTGGGTTTTTATTTCTTAAATTGTGAATCATCCAAGCATCATGTTTAGTTTAGGTATTTTGAGGCATTTTTAAATCCTGACAGTCCTCAAGAAACAAATAAATTCATTGTTAATAATGTATTGGACTTTACCTAATAGATACATGTGTCATTGAAACTACTTGCGCATCTTAGAAGAACAATTATTTTCTTTAACAAATCACACGTGGCGCGTTTTCTACCCGAATCGCAAACCGGAAGCAAAAAACCAGTAGCAAAAAGTGAGAGTGGCCTTAAAAGCACATTCTGCAAAAATATAATAATTTATTGCCGAAACGCTAAAATGAAGTGAGTCCGATTGTTTCGCCGACGGTTCTTTAGGAGAGTTGGCCACGATTTGCGAATGCCACTGAGCTTTTGTCGTTTACCGGGTACTCTAGGTAAAAATTACTTCGGCTTGCTACAGAGTGTTCCGAAATGTTAGAGGATATTAGACAGAATTATTGTAAAGAATCAAGAATGTTTATAAATAGTTAACTATTTATTTTAGTTGTCTATTTTATTTATATTTTTGGCATTATGGTACAAAGGAAAAGGTCTTTACGGTTTTCCATGTAAAGACGCCTTTTATATTATTATCCACAGACTACAGTATCTTTCGTCTTATCAGCCAAAAATATGGCCGACACTTTTCGAGAAATGTCGCCTGCCATATAGGTACCATGAATATTAAACATATGTATTTTGAATATATGATTAATATATTTATTTTCAAAACTACAATTTATGTACATAGATTAAATCTAACTAATCTACTTAACCTAACCTATATCTAAGATTGGCCCTTGTGGCATTGTACCGAGGATGCTGGCGGCATTTCCTCGCTGTATCGCAATACTGATGCGTTGTGCGAGGAAGTCGCCAGCTCTTCGGTCCTTAGTTACATCAACCAGACGTTTCGCGATCTCAGCAAACAATTTGCGTGCGCTGGGGCCCCAAGAACCTTAAGTTTCTACGCCAAACGGTACAAAATCGTACTCTTTGCCGAGGCCCTTATATTTATTACGTTTTAAAAATTCGGCATTTTCAGCCGCAGCGGCTGCCTTAAACGTAGTTCGTTGAAGATGGGACGGTGCCAGGGTATCTACGCAAGTAGCATCCCATACCAACATCCGTCCCAAGCTCCAAGGAACCAAAGACACACCATCAGGTCTCTTACCATCATCCCTAATAATACCAGTAGGCTCAAGAAGAGCAGGTACGTTGATCGTGGCAAGAGACCTGCGGATTATGATTTTGAATATATTGTTCGCTTATTTTCCTATTGGCGGTGACTATATGAGCATTTCTTCGACCGTTTCTACCGCCGTTGGTGGCAACATTATTACGCGTTTTCCGTGGGTATCTCATATTTTTTTGGATATCTTGGTATTTGTCAAGTACGTCTACCAATATATTTCATAGTAATAAGTATAGTCAAAAAGTGGTAGACCCATTCAGCTGTTTGCACAGTAAAACTACAATATTTTTATTCGCTAAAATAAATCACCCTGAACCTCAATGGCCAAAAGTGACCTATGAAAGTGAATGCAGGAGATTTTTTGCAGAAGCGCCGAGAACGGAGGCGCGCGGGCGCATCAGCTGCGCCATAAATCACGCGCCGGACCACGCGCGCCGTCCCGTCAACTGCGCATGGGCCAGGAGGCCGGGCTCGTGGATTCCCACTGGGTGCACATTACGGGCAACCAGTATAAAATGATCCTGAAACCCGATAACTATGCCCGCAATCGAAGATTGCGGTTATAAAATATAAATCGTTCGAGGCTTCACATGTTCATCCCAATCGTCCCTGTAGCTGTCTGCTGTACCATTAGTTGGCAAATAACGGTTACGTTAGGTTTTACCCGATAAATCAGTGCTAGCGCGATAGAATTCTTTACATATCGAGTAAAACTTAACGTATCCGTTACTTTCCAACCCATGTGGCCGTACCAAGAGCTGCCGCTACGGTATTAACGCGGAATTACTTTCTATCCTGTCCTGCTCGTACTCGCGTATTGATGCGAGCGAGCCGGAATTAAAGTAATTCCGCGTTAATAACGTAGCGGCACCTCATGAAGCTACTGGTACGGCTGCTGTGTGCTTACCATGAGCTGCCGCCGCGTTATTAACGCGGACTATCTTTCTATCCATCCCGCTCGTACTCGCGTCTTCGTGCGAGCGAGTTGGATAGAAAGTAAGTCCGCGTTAATAATGCCGCTGCAGCTAGCAGGTACGGCTACTGTTCAGTAACCGATTATATTTGGCCGTGCAATTCGGCATGCGAGCGGACGGAACTAACATCTAGACGAACATTAGCGGTTGCAATAACTATACGTTTGAGTATTGAATCTTGGAATATGGCAGTAATTACAATGTTATCTTATTATCCGTTATAACCTGCTTGGATTCTTTATGCGCGATCAGATTTTTGTGTTTTGTGTATGTTTTGACGTCTCCGGTCTCATAGTAAGTAGCGGATCAGAATTCCGTATTAACATTGAATTCATTAATCTATGGTGCAGTTTCACAATCTTGAGTTGGGTTAGGTTAGACAATTCCCACTGGTTGGCCTCACTTTTAGGGACACCCAATAAGCATGAGATTAAAAACCTTAACTACAGCCAGGTTTGGAACGATAATTAAGTATGATATCTTTAGGAATAAACTTTCGTCGGTATTTTTATATTATAATATCGCTTATAGTTTATAAAATTAACACCAGAACTGAGTTATTATTAAAATTTTAGTGCTTAAGGTGTTTCCGTGCTTGCGGTCAGGTTTGTAACGACTTACAAACCTGACCGAAATTAAAGTTTTTTAATTTAGGGCTTTCCCTAAAAGTGAAAAAGCTCGTTAGCGACTTAACCTGGTATTATGTAATTGGGCATACACAAGCCTGTTTTGTTCTGTGCCTAATGTTGAAGATAAAATGACCATTTGGGAAAATTTTATAGCTGTTTTAAACCTGTTCATTTCTTTAAATTTTGCGAGTCAATTAATCAAATGAGTCTTTGGAATACAATAATGCGTAGGTAATTTTGGTATACAATGTTACTGATGAAATTAAACTCTTTTGAAAATCTAAACGTTTTACACGTTTAGATTTGCAAAAGAGGTTTCACGACACGTTTTCAAGACAAGCGGGCGCGGGCACACGCCGTTCACCATAGCGCGGGCGCAGCTGCCGTGTTTCCTCTTCCGAGCGCGATAAAAAGCGCGCCGACGACGATTGTCAGCGCCTCACCTCGCTACTACATAGTGTCGCCACCTCCAGCGCCACTACTAAATCACGGGAGTTCATTTCATTCATCCTCTCGTAATACAGGTAATTCAGTGATAACGTAACTAAGAAAAGTAGGTTAAGTTAGACTAGGTACCTACAACTGTTTCTTCATCTGATTCGAGTAAAGAATCAAAATTCTAATTAGGATTATGAAATATTGAAAATTCAAATTTTACACCATCCTTGTCTTCCTACTTTGAAAGCAAGGGTAAATAATTTAATGCTTTTTCGCATAATCTATTCAGATATCCCTTTTTATATGGATAGGGCATGCCCGAATGACAACAATACAAAAACAAAATTCACATGTCAAGATATACCTTATATTCGTACTTTAATGTTACATGAAATTCTACGCACGCTTTATAATTTTCACTGAGTTGAGTTGCAAACGGACAGACATGAATGTTTAAGGCTTTCATTTTTGCTATTTTAGTCTAATATGGGATATATAGAAAATACGAAAACCACAAGAGTGCTAAGTAAATTTGGATTCTGTACTAAAAAATAAGTTAGTAACAATTTATTTAGGATAGACACGGCATAGCAAATTTAGACACATCGTTGCAAAACTAGCGAAAATGGATATACTCGTATCAAGTAAAATAAAATATTACTATTGAATAAATAATAATAATTAATTAATTGTTTAACTTTGTTTTATATTCGTATTGTTGCTATATTTATCATATCCTCTCCTACGGTCTGCCGTGCTGCGACCTTGGTTAAGCCCGGAAGCTAACTTTTATCATCTTTTGTACAAATTCTCGGAAGGTCGTATGGTATTTACCCCAAATATTAGCAACCAAAGCGACATTATTGCAGGTAGTTCTAACTGATTTTAAAATAAGAACATCTGAATTGAAGGAATATTACTTACTATCTTAGTTTAATTTGCTATGATCCAATAACTGTTGCTTTTATCTATTACAAAAACAACTTTCCGCTTTTAGTTTATCTATTTGGAACTAAAACGGGAACTTAACAAGCAGGTTGATAAAAAACGGGAGAACCTCTTTGCGAAGGTACAATATCATGATTTAGGGCCGCGACTGCGCGAGTTGTTTGTTGTTGCAGTTGGGGTTCCTTAGAATGAACCATCACATGTCACATGCGTGTACGACTATAGTACTTAGTTGCCGATTTCTAAGAATTATTTGACAGTTTAGAAATGAACCTTATATAATTAATAATTATAATTATGACGTTAAGTCTATCGGAAAAATGGTGATTTAGGGCCGCGACTGCGCGAGTTGTTTGTTGTTGCAGTTGGGGTTCCTTAGAATGAACCATCACATGTCACATGCGTGTACGACTATAGTACTTAGTTGCCGATTTCTAAGAATTATTTGACAGTTTAGAAATGAACCTTATATAATTAATAATTATAATTATGACGTTAAGTCTATCGGAAAAATGGTGAGTCTTACCCTCATATTAATAAGGATACTCGTAAATCTATTCTATAACTGTCAAAAGTTCATTCTTGGATCTCGCGGACAATTCAATAATTTGTTTCTTTTCATGATCATGACATTAGTAATTACGTTTAGAATATAGCTAAACTGCATAATTTGTGGTGACTGGAATATTGATATTCTTAAAAATAACGCAGTTACAAAAGACTTATCCAGTTTACTGAGAAGTTTCAACTTTGTGATGCATATTAACACACTAACTAGGATTAATACTTGTATAGACCAAATTGCAAGCAATATGCGAAGGGTTATATCTGATACACATAATCTTGAATTATCCGATCATGACAAAGCACAAACGGTTACCTTAGATATTAATAAAGTAAAGGCCTGTACCACCTGGTTCGAGTTCAAAAGGGTCTATTGCCTTGAAAACAAACGCAAGTTTTAGGACTGCATAAATCCTCTTTCTTTTAGCGATATTTTGAGCTCAAGTAATGCTCGTGAAGCATTTGACTCTTTTTATGACTTATTGAAGCTCTTTTATTCAAACATTTTATTGAATTAAACGTTATCAATAAAATAACAAATAATAATAATAATACAATAAATAATGTAGAAATTAATCCTCATACCATATTCTTAATGCCAACGGATAGTAAAGAGATTTATAAACTTATTATGTCACTAGGAAACAGTAAAACTTCTGGTATCGATGATATTTCAACTGGGCTTGTAAAACTAACAGGATTGTTACTTAGCAAACCGCTTGCACATATAATAAATCTGTCTTTTAGTCAAGGATATTTTCCGGACAGCTTAAAATTTCCATCGTAAAACCGTTATTTAAAAAAGGCGAATGTAATGATCCAAATAATTATAGACCAATCGCAATAGTACCAATACTGTCAAAAATAATAGAGAAAGCTTATTATATCAGATGAAATAACTTCCATATAAAACAGAGTCTTAATACAGAGTTAGCCTGCTTTGAATTTATAAAATATGTGACGGAAAGCATTAATGATAACTTACCTGTAATATCAATATTCCTCGACATGACTAAAGCGTTTGATCTCGTTAATCACTCAAAGCTTCTCATGAAACTGTACGCTTATGGAATCAGAGGTAAAGCAAATGATTAGCTTAGATCATATTTGTTTAATAGACAACAGTGTACTGAAATCCACAAATATGTTTGAAACTGATAACCGAATTTATAAAACAATATACAGATCACCTCTTAGTACAATAATTTCTGGAGTACCCCAGGGGAGTAATTTAGGCCCTCTACTCTTTTTAGCTTTCATTAATGATCTTCCCAAAGCCACAGATCCCAAATCTATTCTCTTTGCCGACGATACAACTCTCTCTCTCTCTCTCTTCCTGGCTATGTATCCCACATGGTGGTAGGGTCAGCCTTCTTTATTTTTCTCCTCCACTTCGCCCTATCCTTGACATCGTTTTCAGAAACATTGCATTTAGCCATATCTGCCAGCAACACATTTGTCCAGGTAGTCTTAGGCCTCCCTCTTGACCGTTTTCCGGGGACAGACAAATTAAGCAATTGGTTGCCAACATGCCGACGATACAACTATCATAGTCAAATGCCAAGATAAAGATACATATGAAACTGATATTAATAAAGCCTTAACGAATAAGAATAGAATGAGAATGTAAAATTGAATATAATAAACATGTATTGTTACTTATGGAAAAATAAAAAAAAGCCTTAACAGATATGCACAACTGGATAACTAACAATGATCTTCTTATTAACCTTAGTAAAACCCATTATCTTCAATTTCATTCATATGGAGCAAGTCCTCCTCAACTTAATATTAATATTAATAGCACTGCATTATGTAAATCTGATCAAATTAAATTCTTAGGACTAAATCTAGACAAAAATCTAAATTGGAAGGACCACATTAATTCTGTTTGCTCAAAACTTGATCGATTCATCTTTGCACTAAGAAAATTACGAAATTTTGTTTCCCATGCAGCTGCTCTCACAGCTTACCACGGCCATGTGTCTTCTATTCTCAGCTATGGGCTTATTTTATGGGGTAACTCTGTTGATGTTGAAAGGCTATTCAAGCTTCAAAAAAAATGTGTCCGCGCTATATCTAATAGGTATAGGTGAAAAACTTAAGAAAGTCACCTGTTGTATGTGTGAGGTGTGAGTAATGTGTTCGAATAGGCGTTTGTTTTGTTTGTGTACTAATTTTAAACATGTGTTCTCTATTCGAATACGTGACTCACACATACAGCAGGTGACTTTCTTAAGTTTTTAAACTATACTAGTTGTAAACCTTTATTCAAGCAACTGAACATCCTTCCCCTAGCTTGTATGTACATACCTTAAAATTTGTATTTTCATAAAGCAACATCCAAAATTATTCGCAAAGAGAACTAATATGTGTTCAGTAATTCCGAGAGCGCAATACAAATATATGCTACACCAGCCCCACTGTATGACAGATATCTACAGAAAAAATGCATATAATATGGCTAAGAAAATTTATAATAGGTTACCTGTCGCAATACAAGCTCTAGAAGGGAACATATTTTAAAAAAACCCTTCAGAAATGGCTCTCTGATAGGTGCTTTTACAGTGTTCATGATTTTATGGTTTATGACGCATGAGATACATTGTTTTGTATTATTGTGTTCTGAAACAACTTCTTTAACTGTTGTAGTAACTGACTCTCTACCTCGTTATACTTTTTTATACTTGTTTTTTATGTTAACTAAAATACTAAAAATTGTAAATAATATTGTAAATATTGTATTACCTGTTTTCTTGTGCCATACCGTAACTTTTTTGAAATGTATTTGCATGTTGTTACAAACAACTGGAGAAGGTGGACCAATGTATATTTACGAACATCTATGTACAAAACCCTTTTTCTGCAAATAAATAGTTCTTATTCTTATTCTTACAAAATGAGCTAGTGTCTCATGTGCATGTATTCCAGTATTTTTTTTAGCTTGAAGTCATAGCTCAGATTTTTTAAATATCTTGGCTCCTTAAATATAGGTAGGTGAAAGGTAGTAAGTCATTAAGCGTTTTATGCGCGCATACTAGGTACTTTATGTTTACGAGTATATTATACAAATATAAAGAAGTAGCTTACATTATAATAATAGAACTAAAATAACACTACTAGTCGTACATGTGAGTATAGACGGAACGGAACCCACGTAATATTAAGCGGAGGGTGGGTCTTTCGTGAACTCTACTCGATACGGTCCTGTATTTTGCCGCGCGGTATCGCGAAGGGGCGTTATTGTGATATCCATCTTTTTCACGTTTTTTAATGCTTTTTTTTATTAAAGCGTGGCGTGTGGTTCGACTGATTAGGTCGTGTTAACACGTGTTATAATTTTTTGACGCAGGTACTCTTTAGGGGAGAATACAAACAGTGGCGTACCGTTTTTTTATTTGGCAGAGGCGATTTAAAATTAATGTACCATTATCATTGATAGTGCTTTGAAATCAAATAGTAAAAAACATAAATATTAAGGAAAAAATACCAATTCATTACTAAATACATAATATGTGTCAGTGCACATGTCACGACTCTTAAAGTATACCTTATGTAATCTAAATTAAAGTCCATTTTAAACACCGTAACAAGATACCTTTTCATGAGCATTGATACATATGTGTTAGTTTTTAGTAAAACGTCCCACTTTGTCGCTTACCATAAAGACGAGATTTCCTTGTATCTTCATATGAATAAACTGATAAAACGGCTTTATGGCAAACGATGAAACGACAAAGTGGAACGTTTCACTAAACTAGTGAGTTTAGTGAAACGTTCCACTTTGTCGTTTCATCGTACACAATTATAATAAATATTTAACAGAGAAACGGCACACAATAGTCGTGAGTATTGCCTATGGATTAAGCTTATATAGTGTTACCTACTGAAACTTAATTTGTGAGATTGTGTTGCGAGGGATCCCATCATACAGGGTGTAAGTCTAATATGGGCGAAAATATTTTATTTATATATTAAAATATTGGTACATCGTGGATTTTTAAGGCCCACTCAGACGGGACAATCAAACAAAGTTTTGAAGAAATACAATGAACAAGAGATCTTTACTTCGCCTCTGAAACCCGGTATAAATACAAACTGAGCGTTCAAAGATAAGGTGGACGATTATACTTTTGCGGCAATACGTCGAAAAGGGTTCTCTGCCTTTTCGTCGAAAAGTATATTGCCGAATTTCACTTCCCAACAATCCCAACCAACTTTTCGCAGAAGTGTCATTTGGCCGAATTTAATTTCCAACTATGGGGTTGGGAAATGAAAATAGTTGTTAAATAATTAATTGCCAAATGTTATTCGGCCGAATGACACTTCTGCGAAAAGTTGGTTGGGAAGTGAAATTCGTCAATACAATTTTTGGCGAAAAAGCAGGATACCGTCGAAAAGCGCTTTTTTTCGGTAAAAACGAGGCGCCGACTTATTCAAAGGAAAATTTATTGCGATTTTCAGTGATTTCCGTTAAGTTTACTTTGTAGTACTCGTATATAAATATGTAATGTAACTAGCAGTTACCCGCGGCTTCGCCCGCGTACTAATATCTATTCACTGCGTGTTAATGTTTTCCCGCGATTATCTCGCGTTTGCCTTAACCGATTTAAGTGTGGCGGATGGTGCCTTTACCCTCGGTTCGGCCGCGTTCTATCAATTTTTATCACGGTCGTATTAAACTTAAGACCTAAATTCAAGATTGCGAACTTTTCTTGCAATTTTGACTTCAAATTCCATATGAAGAACATTTCATCTTCTCGGTATCGATTTTTATCAATATTAAATCAAAGCTCTAGAAATTTTAGATGTGATAGCTTCTCACTTTTTGTACCTACCTCAAAATCAATTAGTAACGTTGGTTAACATGCTATATTTAGATTTTTTTGAATCAGAAATAAACACAAAAACGATACCCCTCTCATAACCCGCAAGCCCGTATATGAGACCATAACAGAGGAGATGGTATTTCACGTACACATCGGTACAGCGAAACGATAACCATGTTGTTTTTTTACTGTTTAACCTTTTTACCACTTTCAAGAGTTGAATTCTCAAAAAACCCTAAAACATGTCTTTGGTCATTTATGTTTGGGAATACTCCTTTGAAGTTTCGGATAAAACAGTTTAAATAGTCAAGTTTCCCCGAACAAACTTTAGACCTCCATTGCACCCTCTAATGAGTGGATTTTGACTTAACCTTTTTTAGAGCACCCCTACACCCTCAAAGAAACCTACGCGCTAAATTTGGAATCTCTAGAACCAGAAATGAACATGAATAATAAAACTGTATTGTTTTTTTTTCGAATTTTACCCCATCACACCATAACCGTGTACAAAGTATTTCACGTCCGCCGCGATAAATTTTAAAATCGTTATTGTATTCATGATCTACGTCCCGATAAACTATAGAAACGATACCCAACTTGGTTTTTTCACTTCGTCACCCTTTTGACCTTTTTCAGGGGTTGAATTTTCAAAAAACCTTAAACATACCTTTACTCAATTACTTTAAAGAATACTCTTGCGAAGTTTCGGATAAAATAGTTCAACTAATCTTATTTCGTCATACAAACTTTGGACCATTTCAACCCCTTAGAAGGTGAATTTTGAAAAATCCTTTATTAGTGCTCGTCTACACCATAAAAGGAACCTACGTGCCAAATTTGGAGTCTCTAGGACCAGGGGTTTAGGCTGTGCGTGCATCTTTGTTAGGGAGCTTCTTCTTTTATATATATAGATATAGTCTGACAGCCCAAGTCCAACAGTATTTTTTTCTATGTGATGTAACGAGTGGGTAATTTTATCCATGCACTAATTGCACTACCTCGAAAATAGGATTAATCAAAATTCTTATTTGAGATGATAATAATTATTTTTTTATATAAACTAGGTACTATGTTATTTGTACTTTTCAATTTGTCGATATACCTATTGTTATTGACATACCTTTCACTATTTTTGTTTTGCTATTCCTGGAATCATTTGTCAATTGTAGTCCGCAGGACTGGATTTCACTTTAAAGGCACAGTAGTATCTACACACTCGGTAAATGAATACGGGTCAGGTGCTTTTTTTCATAGAAAATAATGCAAACATGGAGATTTCAAATATTTTTTCAAAATAGTGTAGGTAAAATCTATTTTTAAATCAGGTTGTATTGGAATTTCCCTAAATTTAAAAATAAATCGATAAAAACTTTAAAATTGTCGTTAGGTCGGTTTGTACAGACAAAAATGTAGACCGTTTAAGAAAACCACCTAAAATGAACGGTAAAACGAGTTTTTTAATCATGAGTTGCTATTTTTTTATCGGATCGGGTTAAAGCTTCAGGGAAATTCCAATACAATCTGATGTTAAAAACGGTTTCACTTGTATTATAAATATCTATTTAAAATATTAGTAATCAGCATGTTGACAGTATTTTCTATAAAAAAATCCACCTGACCCGTATTTATTGACCGCGAGAATAAGAAATAGGTACAGTTGCCTGAGTTAGTATTGCGGTAAAAATAGTTACAACGTATTTTTTTCATTAGCAAAAGTTTCGCATTATTTGGCCAAATTACCTGGAAAGCGGTAAACCGGTTTAGCAACTATCACTAAAAACCGGCCAAGAGCATGTCGGGCCATGCTCAGTATATTCGACCCATGGACCAAAATGGCGTAAATATATCACCCTGAAGAATGTAATGGATTGTATTTATTTGTTGTATTTTAATTTACAATAATTTGATGGAAGTAAGTACCTATCCATTAGTAGGGCTACTTGGATACTGGATACTTCAATCAGGTTGCACTTCGCGTTCAAATTTATTTAATACAAATTTGCTTATTTTCTATTTGAACGTTAGTTTTGACATGGGCATGTTTTTTCCATCCGTAGATAGCTGATTATAGATGCTAGACTTAAGACTTATGAAGCTGGAGCATTCTCATTGCTGCTGTATTCGAAGAGAGACTATTGAAAAATGCTTACGAAATATTTCAAAAATCGATTTCGGCTCATCCATTTAAAAAGTCATCATTAGTAGGAACCTCTATATAAGCCATAATTTCACAATTTTCTATGAAACCATTGATTTCATTAAAACGCAAATTATTAACAATACATTTTACATAGGAGTCAATTGCATATTTGTCCGTACAAAATTTATTTTAACCTTTGTGAGGGGTCTATTCACTATTTATAATTTATGTGATCTCAATAAGTTCAGTAATTGAAGTTATTATTTCGGGTCAACGCCCCAAGACGCTGCGTCCCTGTGCTTAGGGGGTCAAAACGGTTAGGGGTCAGGGATTTATTGCGTATACAAACATCCGTGACATTGTCACATCGAGCGTATATTGTGCACTAAGTATATAACGCGTGCGCGGTTTAAAGCCTAACGGAAATACAAGTCGTAATGGTCTTCAATGCACATCTTCGAAATATGCTAAAACTAAACAGAACTACACATATAAAAATATATGACGTAAAATAAGAATACGTTATATGTATACTAACGACTTTTTGGATACCTTATGTAGCAACTTTTTAACTTTCTCAGCGAACAAATATATCTAATGTATTGAGACATTCAAGTACCTATCCCTTATTTTTTCTATTGAAAGTCGTTAAATCTCACGATATTTTACGTCTAATGTTGTCCACGGAAAATATATAAGCATTTCATAGTATTCTATGATTATTTATTGACCATAGAGTTTTCAGACTTATTCAATTAAATTACCATTAATTCTACCATTTATAAAGCAAGACATTTAAAAATAAAAATGTAGGTATATACATAAATTGTAACTAATAAAGTTATAATTCTTATAAAGCTAAGTATTTTTATGTGAACTTGTAACTTGGATCTTCATTTATGTCACGGCTGCATGTTCTGCTCCGACTTGGTGACCGTTAACCTAGAATCACCTGAAGTGTGCGACCTCTGATCCGTTACGCAATTTATAATATCCACGCACAAAACATCTATTGACCCGTAACCTAAACATCTTCCCTTCATAGCAGAAAAAAATAAGCTCCGCTTCTAACATAAATCTAAAATCGAACATAAGACGTTCGACATTTGAAAATGTGTCAAAATCGAAAGCAACGGTCACTGGACAATGGCGGCCTCATATATGGTTACATTTTATTTTATTTTTGTCAAAAATGTAACAATGTTCAATTGTTATCACGGAAAAAGGGTAGGTTTTAGTAATCTTCTTAATGGCGTGTGTGAAAAGATTATAAATTAAGTTTCTGCAACAAATAAAAGTGACCCCTGGCTATTGTCCGGGTGTCAATACGTGTGACCGGCTATTGTGCGTGACCCCTGCAAGCTTAGCGCCAATTGCGAGAGTACAGTGTGATCGTTTCAATGTGCCAAGGATTTTACATCATTTACTATATATCCCTGTATTTAAAATTAATCGATATTCTAACAACGTCGGTACAATATTCACTTATTACCTCCAAATCAATTGTTCTCTATTTACATGCCTCAATTGTCTCAAAAGTACCCGAGTAAATTGGACTATTAATTCGTATTCGTATTCGAATTCTGGTTGATGTAACTAAAGACCGAAGAGCTGGCGACTTCCTCGCACAACGCATCAGTATTGCGATACAGCGAGGAAATGCCGCCAGCATCCTCGGTACAATGCCACAAAGGCCAATCTTAGATATAGGTTAGGTTAAGTAGATTAGTTAGATTTAATCTATGTACATAAATTGTAGTTTTGAAAATAAATATATATTAAATTAATTCGTAAATATCTGCGATATATTACGTATTTACATGTATAGGTAATTTCGTATTTATATGATCAGACCAAAAATTCTAAATGTTAGACTATTTTCTGTCAAGATATACTTTTAATAGAGCCATAAGTTATTGTAGCGAAATAATACATAATGTGTTAAGTATATAAACATTACACCCGTCACACTGTAGTCCAGAAATAAAATGCACTCTGTGAATGAACATTAAAATGGCTAAAGCTGTATTGTAATCTTGACCCCCTAGCAAAAATAATGGCCGGGGCCAGATAAATTAAAAATGGTTCAAAAATACCCCTTGACGGCTGTCGATTTATAACTGTACGTTCAATGTGCGAGTTTCAGATCACGCGATTTTAAGGGGGCGGGAAAAGTTATAGTCAATATAACAGTTTTATAGTTTACGTATTTATGTCATATTCATATATTGTTTTATATGTCTTAGAGAAATATTTAGAAAAAACAAATTTACTTTTCACATATTATATCCTATACAGAAAAATATCTTTTTATGATATTAGGAATATAAATATCACAATTCTTCCATGCTCAACAAGGAATCAACGCGGCAATTTTGGCTCACTAATGTCTAATCAAAAAGTGCACGAGTTCATATTTTTGAAGCAATCGTGTTTAGACATGTGTGTATATAGTATCAAGTATCTTAGGCTGGATTTCACCAAACTTTTATTCGAAGAATTGGGTTTTATTTAAACCGTGAAAGGATGTGCAGTTTATTAACCAAACCGTAAACTGTTTTGATAAAAAAATATTTCTTTTTAAGAAAATCATTATTTTCAAACAAAGCATCCGGTCCGATTATATTATTTCGGAATTGTAAGGTTGATAATTCCTATTTTACGTGAACATGAATTTTCCAGAT
>JALPQI010013681.1:0-31730 GCA_025490895.1 Thaumatotibia leucotreta | reverse complement strand
TAACCGCTGTTCTATTGGACTAAAACGCCGTTCCTTAGCGGCTCCAGAAAGTATCTTTACCAGACAAGTTACCTACTTTAACATTACAGACAATAAGTATGTAGTATGCAGCATTCGAAGTCGACACGGAGTATATTATCTAACCAAATATCAACAACGTTGAAACGCAAGTTGTGTTTGTAACCAAGACCGTTGGCATTAGCTCCAAAATGTGGCGCAACAGTCACACGGCAGAACTTCCTTGATCGATATGACAAACACTTTCCGTTCCGCTTACAGAAACCGCTAATTACTTAGTCGCAACAAACTTATTCCATCAATCATTTCCTAATTTTTCTTCAGCCCGCGTTCAATCTCACCAGTCTTAAGGAATTAATAAGAGTTTAAATAAATTCTTGGTCAATCGTCGCAGCGGGAATACGTTCTTGAGCAAATAGCAATGTCGATATCGTGCTGCACTGCGGACAACATAAATTGCTGGTTTTAGGCTTCAGTTTCGATCCAAAAATGAGTATTTCCTACCAAAGCAACCAGGATCCCTTTACGGCTACCTACAAATAATGACTATCTTTCATTTTCACTAATCCCCAAACAGTTCAGACGTAACTACAAGAACACTCCACTGTGAAGTTATTAATTGGCTCGTGTGGAGCTATCCTAAACCCAGAAACTTTATCTAAGGCCCGTGCTCGTTCGGCGTCAGACGATTGAACAAGAGCGGTCGTGTAGAGCCGACATCAAACGCGACTGGGGCGGTCAGTCAGGGCCAACCTCAAAACCGCGACCTCTGTGTGTCAGGCAGCCGAGATGGCATGCGGCGGGGCAGGGGCGGGGTGCGCGGGCGCAGGAGGCGGGCTGTCGACAGTGCCGCACGCCTTGAGCTCAGTGAAGACTTCAGTAAAGAAGCCAGGCTCAGAGTTGATGCGGAGCATGTTAAACGACAGCCGGTCGACGATGAGAAGGCAGCGGTCCCAGAACTTGTCCTTGGAGTCCTCGACGAGGAAAGGTTTGAGCGGGTAGGAGATCTCGTTGCCCATGTAGGAGTAGGAGAGGTAGAGGCAGGTGAGCACGACGGCCTGCAGCTCCTGGGGGGCGCCCGATGCGGTCCCCGTCCACCAGCTCGCGGACCAGCATGTACACGAACACCACGTTCGCGGGGTTGATGAATGCCACGTCCTGGAATGCAAAATAGCTTACTTAATACTTGATGACATAGAAAGGCTCGCGTTTGTGTGAATCGGGAGCACTAGCCGTACCATGAGTTGGAAAATAAGGGATACGTTTGGTTTTACTTGAAACGTAATGCATTCTTAGGCGCTCACACTGACACAGGGACCTATTCGAGCGAGCGGGATATGTAAAACCTAACGTTACCGATACTTGCGAAGTCATGGTACGGATAAGTACAGGGCATACGTAAGGTATCATATATATCTATAAAGTTAGGAATCTTGTTGTAGCGGTGTCGTAAAGCTTACCTATTCAGTAATTGATGTGTGCATGCATCCCTATAATATGCTTCTATGATTCTATACTAAACATAGTACTGATTTTTCAATCCCCAGTTAACAGTAAGTCACGTATCAGTGAAATAATTTGAAATAAATGTTAGCTCTATCCTTTTTTGACTAAGATGAGAGTAGTAATAATTTAAACTAACGGATACTTTTAACTGAGGATTAAAAAATCAGCCCTTAATGGTTTTTATTAGAATAGGTACCATGAATAATTAAAGTTTATTTATAAATTGTTTATTCCCCTTAATACGTACAACTGAAGTTCCTTCACAACAATCTAAAAGTAGCCTTATGACGTCACAACGTGTCACTTATTCACTTATTCTTATCGATTTTGCCTAAAATAGTCTGAGCCTCCTAAATTACTGAACCAGAGACGACGGTACAGTAGGTACCCAACTAACCCAACCTACAGCGAACATCGATAATCGTAAATTTCGAACAACTCTTTCGACCACCCCAACAAATGCGTCATGCGAGTGACAAAGACAAAGTGAAGTTTACGATTTTCGATGTTCGTGTTAAGTCCTCAGGTTTACGAGTAGATCGTAAAGTTTCAGTTTACGATTCACTTATTGGTTTGTCGTGGCGCTTTAGAAAATAAAATAAAACGACTATTAGTTTAGTTGCTAGTTAACGAACGCATAAATCGCTATTTAGAAGTTTGCATGTTTCGATCAACCAGGAAGTAGATTAGCTCTAATTTAAAGACAAACGGGTCTTAATCGCGTAGACTTACGTTTCGAGCATGACGTTACACCCGTGGTCGCAGGCAGACTCACTGGTGTAACGTCATGCCCGAAACGTCAGGATATAATTAAACGTAAGTTTACGTGATTAAGACCACTTTGTCTTTAAAATATGAGTGATAATCGTGAAAGTTTAAATCAATAGATTAGCTCTAAGTTCTAGATAATGAACAACAAAAATGTACACTTGTACAGTCAACTTCATAATCCCTGAACTCGACTGTACATACCTCCCGTTCAGCTCGTCATTTGCCTCAAAGTATTGTAAGCTCTATAATTAAATATATTCATAAATAATAATGTATGTTACACGAATATGCAAAATGATATTCGTGTCAGCAATCGTACACGAATTAATTACCTTAAAATACCCGGGAGAAATTAAGCTTGTTTTTTTCGTATTAACTTGAATTTTTTAAACAAAATCTATCATCGTGTCGTGTGTATGCAACCTTGTCGTAACAGCCTGGCATAGTGCCTCGTACTTCGAAATTCGTAAATTTCGAGAATTTGTTTCAGTCACTCCAACGAAGGCGTCATCAGAATGACAGAGACAAATCCTCGAATTCGATCCATTCGTCCATATATATCTCACGTGCCTTCACTTTCCGTGTACACTATGTACAGCCGCAATCAGATCTATCAGAGCGAGCACGATGTTCAAAAATATCTGAACATGCACTCTATTGCCATGGACAATAGAGGCCTGTATGCTTAACCTCTGTGAACTTGGCACCCGACTTTGCGTTTTTTTTTAATTTTAATTATTATTCAGGAAGCCTTTCGTTTGTAGTTGATTGTAGTGAAACGGATTTTGTTTGTAGTTGGTTAGAAAAAAAGTTATGAAAAGGGGGTGAAACCTCAGCACCCGACTTTCAAAATTTTAACTTTTATTGATTGTATCGTATTCAGAATCGTTTGTAGTTGATTGTAGTTCCTTTCTTTTCGTTTGTAGTAGCCCAGAAATGTCAAAAAAATAAACAAAAAAAATAATTCCGGAGCGCGTTGATGTCTTTTTTCAAAAACTCGTCTAAATCGTATAAAAACAGGAATAAATACACATTTCTAAGCACAATTTAACTCAAAATCATTAAATCTTGATTGTAGTGCCGTTTACTTCGTTTGTAGTAACAAATTACATTCAACAATAACATGTTAAAGTTATTCAAAAAGGGGGTACAAAATCTCGGCACCCGACTTTCGAAATTGTAACTTTTAATTATTGCAACACGTTCAGAATAGTTTGTAGTTGATTGTAGTGAACCGGATTTTGTTTGTAATCGGTTAGAAAAAAAAGTAACGAAATGGGGGTGAAACCTCAGCACCCGACTTTGGAAATTGTAAAGTTTAATGATTGCAACTCGTTCAGAATCGTTTGTAGTTGATTGTAGTGAAACGGATTTTGTTTGTAGTCGGTTAGAAAAAAAGTTACAAAAGGGGGGTAAAACCTTAGTATAGATTTGCGAAATTTTATCTTTTAACGATTGGGTCGTGTTCGGAATCGTTTGTAGTTGATTGTAGTTCTTTTATTTTCGTTTGCAGTTGAATAGAAAAAAAGTTACGAGGGGGGTGAAAAATGTCAGCACAATTTTTGCGAAATTTTATCTTTTAACGACTGAGTCGTGTTCAGAATCGTTTGTAGTTGATTGTAGTTCTTTTATTTTCGTTTGTAGTTAAATGGAAAAAAAGTTACGAAGGGGGTGAAAAATCTCAGCACAAGATTTGCGAAATTTTATCTTTTTATGATTGAATCGTGTTCGGAATCGTTTGTAGTTGCTTGTAGTTCTTTTATTTTCGTTTGTAGTTGAATGGAAAAAAAGTTACTAAGGAGGTAAAAATCTGAGCACAGGATTTGCGAAATTTTTACTTTTAATGATGGAGTCGTACTCAAAATCGTTTGTAGTTGATTGTAGTTCCTTTGTTTTGTTGTTTCTAACCGATTGTTGATTGTTGTTCCTGTAGATTTTGAGTACGACTCCATTATTAAAAGTAAAAATTTCACAAATCCTGTGATCAGATTTTTCACCCCACTTCGTAACTTTTTTTCCATTCAACTACAAACGAATATAGAAGAACTACAATCAACTACAAGCTATTCCGAACATGATTCAATCATTAAAAGATAAAATTTCGCAAATCTTGTGCTGAGATTTTTCACCCCCTTCGTAACTTTTTTTCCATTTAACTACAAACGAAAATAATAGAACTACAATCAAGTACAAACGATTTTGAGTACGACTCCATTATTAAAAGTAAAAATTTCACAAATCCTGTGATCAGATTTTCACCCCACTTCGTAACTTTTTTTCCATTCAACTACAAACGAAAATAGAAGAACTACAATCAACTACAAACTATTCCGAACATGATTCAATCATTAAAAGATAAAATTTCGCAAATCTTGTGCTGAGATTTTTCACCCCCTTCGTAACTTTTTTTCCATTTAACTACAAACGAAAATAAAAGAACTACAATCAACTACAAACGATTTTGAGTACGACTCCATTATTAAAAGTAAAAATTTCGCAAATCCTGTGCTCAGATTTTTCACCCCCTTCGTAACTTTTTTCCCATTCAACTACAAACGAAAATAAAAGAACTACAATCAACTACAAACGATTTTGAGTACGACTCCATCATTAAAAGTAAAAATTTCGCAAATCCTGTGCTCAGATTTTTTAACCCCTTAGTAACTTTTTTTCCATTCAACTACAAACGAAAATAAAAGAACTACAATCAACTACAAACGATTCCGAACACGATTCAATCATAAAAAGATAAAATTTCGCAAATCTTGTGCTGAGATTTTTCACCCCCTTCGTAACTTTTTTTCCATTTAACTACAAACGAAAATAAAAGAACTACAATCAACTACAAACGATTTTGAGTACGACTCCATTATTAAAAGTAAAAATTTCACAAATCCTGTGATCAGATTTTTCACCCCACTTCGTAACTTTTTTTCCATTCAACTACAAACGAATATAGAAGAACTACAATCAACTACAAGCTATTCCGAACATGATTCAATCATTAAAAGATAAAATTTCGCAAATCTTGTGCTGAGATTATTCACCCCCTTCGTAACTTTTTTTACATTTAACTACAAACGAAAATAAAAGAACTACAATCAACTACAAACGATTTTGAGTACGACTTCATTATTAAAAGTAAAAATTTCGTAAATCCTGTGCTCAGTTTTTTCACCCCCTTCGTAACTTTTTTCCCATTCAACTACAAACGAAAATAAAAGAACTACAATCAACTACAAGCTATTCCGAACATGATTCAATCATTAAAAGATAAAATTTCGCAAATCTTGAGCTGAGATTTTTCACCCCCTTCGTAACTTTTTTTCCATTTAACTACAAACGAAAATAATAGAACTACAATCAAGTACAAACGATTTTGAGTACGACTCCATTATTAAAAGTAAAAATTTCACAAATCCTGTGATCAGATTTTTCACCCCACTTCGTAACTTTTTTTCCATTCAACTACAAACGAATATATAAGAACTACAATCAACTACAAGCTATTCCGAACATGATTCAATCATTAAAAGATAAAATTTCGCAAATCTTGTGCTGAGATTTTTCACCCCCTTCGTAACTTTTTTTCCATTTAACTACAAACGAAAATAATAGAACTACAATCAAGTACAAACGATTTTGAGTACGACTCCATTATTAAAAGTAAAAATTTCACAAATCCTGTGATCAGATTTTCACCCCACTTCGTAACTTTTTTTCCATTCAACTACAAACGAAAATAGAAGAACTATAATCAACTACAAACTATTCCGAACATGATTCAATCATTAAAAGATAAAATTTCGCAAATCTTGTGCTGAGATTTTTCACCCCCTTCGTAACTTTTTTTCCATTTAACTACAAACGAAAATAAAAGAACTACAATCAACTACAAACGATTTTGAGTACGACTCCATTATTAAAAGTAAAAATTTCGCAAATCCTGTGATCAGATTTTTCACCCCACTTCGTAACTTTTTTTCCATTCAACTACAAACGAATATAGAAGAACTACAATCAACTACAAGCTATTCCGAACATCATTCAATCATTAAAAGATAAAATTTCGCAAATCTTGTGCTGAGATTTTTCACCCCCTTCGTAACTTTTTTTCCATTTAACTACAAACGAAAATAATAGAACTACAATCAAGTACAAACGATTTTGAGTACGACTCCATTATTAAAAGTAAAAATTTCACAAATCCTGTGATCAGATTTTCACCCCACTTCGTAACTTTTTTTCCATTAAACTACAAACGAAAATAGAAGAACTACAATCAACTACAAACTATTCCGAACATGATTCAATCATTAAAAGATAAAATTTCGCAAATCTTGTGCTGACGTTTTCACCCCCCTCGTAACTTTTTTTCCATTCAACTACAAACGAAAATAAAAGAACTACAATCAACTACAAACGATTCCGAACACGACCCAATCGTTAAAACATAAAATTTCGCAAATTCAATACTAAGGTTAAGTTAAAATAAAAGTTAAAATAAGGGGTAAACCCCCCTTTCGTAACTTTTTTTCTAACCGACTACAAACAAAATCCGTTTCACTACAATCAACTACAAACGATTCTGAACGACTTGCAATCATTAAACTTTACAATTTCCAAAGTCGGGTGCTGAGGTTTCACCCCCATTTCGTTACATTTTTTTCTAACCGACTACAAACAAAATCCGTTTCACTACAATCAACTACAAACGATTCTGAACGTGTTGCAATCATTAAAAGTTACAATTTCGAAAGTCGGGTGCTGAGATTTTGTACCCCCTTTTTGAATAACTTTAACATGTTATTGTTGAATGTAATTTATTACTACAAACGAAGTAAACGGCACTACAATCAAGATTTAATGATTTTGAGTTAAATTGTGCTTAGAAATGTGTATTTATTCCTGTTTTTATACGATTTAGACGAGTTTTTGAAAAAGACATTAACGCGCTCATGAATTATTTTTTTTGTTTATTTTTTTTTTGACTTTTCTGGGCTACTACAAACGAAAAGAAAGGAACTACAATCAACTACAAACGATTCTGAATACGATACAATCAATAAAATTTAAATTTTGAAAGTCGGGTGCTGAGATTTCACCCCCTTTTCATAACTTTTTTTCTAACCAACTACAAACAAAATCCGTTTCACTACAATCAACTACAAACGAAAGGCTTCCCGAATAATAATTAAAATAAAAAAAAACGCAAAGCCGGGTGCCAAGTTCACAGAGGTGTATGCTTAGCCAAGTTGCCAAGCGCTAGCGCTTAGTAGCGTATCGTAGTTTTCCCTCTCTGTCACTCTTTCATATTAGTGCGACAAAGACAGGTAGCTGCCTTTCGTTTACGATTGACGATTAAGCGTTAGCGATTGGCAACTTATCTAAGCACCCTGCTCAGATATTTGTGAGCACCGTTGGCCGCTCCAATATATCTGATGACGGATGTTCTACGTATGAAATACGTATATGGTCTGACAAGCGACATCATTTCCGTTGAAAAAGACGACAAAAACAATATACAGTGCGTTACCAATGTTACCATGATTCTGGCTTTTATTGAAATCAAGGAATGCGATGAAATGAATTTATTAGCGCAAAACATAACTTTAAATTATATTACCTACATTAAAAACAAAGATATCGAAGTTGTGCCAAAGGGTCCTCACACAGCTTGTTGTCACGTACTGCACCGCAGGGCACGCTACGCAACGCTGATTTTCAGTGAGGCCCGATTTTTAGCGAAACCGTGAGCATTATTTGATTTAAATTTTAAAAGTAATTCACTTTCTATGAAAAGTTGATTGAGAAGCAACTTCAAAATTAATCGTTAATTTGCACTTGACAATGACAGACCACAGCGTTAAGTACATTGATTGTTCGGAGGAATTAAACTTAATTGTACTGTCAATTTAAATATTTGTCAAATGTTAATAATAACCTACTTGAAAACGATTGCTAGTAATGTGTATTGTTACCCATTTTCGTAAGCCCAGGTCACGGTATGGTAACACTCTGTATAAGTACCTAAGCGCAAAGGGTTGGCCGCCCACAAAAAATATCCCAATTTTTTAACGCCAAGTCTTGTTTACCAGACTTTGTTCAAACAAATGAATGGCAGATGCGAAAACACGGCCAATCAATGAAACATTGAACGTAATAACCTTCTTTGATGTGAGTATTTGGCCTTGAAGGAAAAGTGGAAGCCTCTTACATGAAATATTCGTGACTTATTTTACTTTATTCGTGGTGAAACTTCCTTTGTTTGTAGCTAAAGGTTGCACAATCATCACATCAAATAGGTTTCGTGAGAAAAGGAAATCGCAGAACGTAGAATTTTACAGTACTGCACATGGTACCTACTGTCCAAGGGCGATAATGTATACTTTATTTACCTTCCTAGTAAAATTTTAACAGCCATATTGTACGGCTTACCTATAGATACTGTAAAATACTATGCAATAAATTAAAACACGATTGAAGGGAGTGTTTTAATTACCTTGAGTTGTACTATATGTATCGTATCGTAATTAGAATAATTAATAAGTCTATCTATCTTATTTCAGTATACTCGTATTATTATATTTGATCCTGTTCTTCGGTTTATGCCCAGCTCTTTTATTTACAATTACTGCTCAGCTGTAGTCGTTTTATCAATAGTTTAGATATTTTACTAAGTATGTAGGTACTTAAGTATTATTTCAATACTTAAGTATACTTTACAAACGTGCCAACGAACCATAGTAGTATTATGTTTATACCATAGACCATGGCCAATTGGCCATGGTTAAGTAAGTAACATGACTGAATTAATATAAATGTTTTTTTTAATAGGTAGGTATATTATTTTTCTTTCCTCAGAAAGCCGAGTACCTACAACAATATTTTCTATGTAACAATATAATGGAATCGGAACACGTTTTCTTTTGTTCGTTCATAGCTCATTTTCTATTGTGTTCAACACCAAAGACCAAAGTGCTTTTTTCTTTTAATACCTGTTCTAAGTTTAATAGTACATTACTACCGAGGCCGGGAAGTGACTGGTTGCCGGCCGAATATATGTAGACGGATAGTATTCGGACGGCAACCCGTCACTTCATGGCCGAGGTATGTATAATGCTTTTCTCAAACATGCAATGAAATGAAATCAAAAAAATTATCACCTTTCTAAGAAATTATAAGTCAACTACATAACTAAGTCTTTGAAACACAACAAAAGTCAAATACGACAGCGACACCTCATTTTTTTTTTAAGATTGACCTGTTTGAAAGTTGCAAAGTTTTTATTTAAAAAAGCGGTATTAGACGACGCGGTCGGTTGGGTCCAATTAATCGCATGCAGTGATCGGGGCCGACGGATCGCGCCGTATAATACTGCTTTTTAAATATTATTTTGAGTAGTTATCATACATTTATTTTAAATTATATAATTTAAATACCTAATTATAACTGCAAAAATTTGCCAATCATTTTTTTATACTAATATTACTTAC
Source organism: Thaumatotibia leucotreta (assembly GCA_025490895.1). Classification (NCBI taxonomy): domain Eukaryota; kingdom Metazoa; phylum Arthropoda; class Insecta; order Lepidoptera; family Tortricidae; genus Thaumatotibia; species Thaumatotibia leucotreta. The sequence continues at coordinate 21,939 of JALPQI010013681.1, read as the reverse complement.
AGATAATTATTGGCTAAAAGCCAAGATGCCAGGTCACAACCCTATGTCAAATGAAAATTAAAAAAGAGGCACTTGCCGGCCTAGGCCGGCAACGAGCTACTTCCCGGACACTTTTTTGGCACTTAACTACAACATTTCATTGCATGTTTGAGAAAAGGAATTTTACGCTCAGCTTGTAGTAAATTAACGTAAATAAAATTGTTAATAATAGATGTTTCCGACACGCACAGATATAAACATTTTCTACCCTACAAAAGCTCGTGGTAAAATATAAATACCTATAAATAAATAAATATCTTGGGTCATCTTACACAAATCGACCTAGTCCTACGGTAAGCTCAATTAAGGCTTGTGATATGGATACTAAGCGACGATATATGTAATAGATAGATATGGCGATTGTAATATCTAGTGCTACAACCGTAGCACATCGTAGAGGTCTACGCAGATTTACAACGGTTTCGTTTTTATCGTGTGTCGTCGTTGCTATCATGTTACAAACTTTAGGCTTATAATGGTACCGCGTCTAATCGTTTATCGGCGTGTCGTCACGTTCTAACAAAAATGCAAGTGCACGATAAAGAGATAAAACGAGATCATCATAACTATCATAAGCCACCTAGTATGAGTAGTATGTAAGTGCAAAAGTGACAGATGCTACGATAAACGACAAACGTCGAACTATTATCACTGAATGGGCCCTACGGAAGACCAGCGCCGATTTCTTAGTCGGCAATATGCTGAGTTGGGTCCATTTTGTGATGCACACACCACTTACTTTTTTTTATTTCCTATGTTGTCTTGTTTATGTTTGTACTGTAAGCGTCACAAATAAATGTTTTTCTTTCTTTCTTTCTTTATAAGGCTGCGTTTCCACCAGAGATGTGCGAAAATGTGTTTCCATACAAATGACGCCTATTAATGACTCGAGCGAGGTGTCATTTGCATAGAAACACATCCTCGCACATCTCTGATGGAAACGCAGCCTTAGACCCCTGCCTATTTTCATTGTCCAATCATCGTACGCGAATTGTCTTTGTCAAGGAAAATAGCGTCGTTCTATGCGTGAGGTATAGAGAATTCTTCGCACAATCTTGCGTAATGCCGTCATTTCTCATAGTGGGCTATTTTCCCGAAAAGAGATTTATTCCAATTTTATACCGCAGGCGGATTCATTGGGAACACTCAGTCGATTGGCAACATAGGAACAAATACTTGTGATAGAATACCAATCGTCAATAGAATCTAAAAAAGTAAACAACTAAAAAAGTAAACAAACGTAAAAATTGCACATATTGCGAAAACACAAATCATATTATTTATTAACTAAATATTTTAATTTGTACTTTTAATTTTTCTCCAGTAGTCACACTACTTAATACTATATAAATTATAAATATTAGATGTCATATACCAAAGAAAAACGATCAAGATCACCTATGTCCGAGGTGGGGACATAAAGGAAAGCGCCTAGCCTTGTAAGGGATTGCATATACCCGAGAAATTTGACCGGTGATTGCTAAGACCGAGTGGCCGAGAGGTACAGGCATCAGCCGCGAAAGCTGAGTACGTGGGTCCCCACCTCGGACATAGGTGATCTTGGTCGTTTTTCTTTGGTATATGACATCTAATATTTATAATTTTTAAATATTGCATTTTTCCATAATCACGCAATTTTAGAACACAATCTTGGTTTTATTACGAACTTAGAATCTTAAACCTTGAGTTTACCTGCATTTTTAGGGTTCCGTAGCCAAAATGGCAAAAACGGAACCCTTATAGATTCGTCATGTCCGTCTGTCCGTCTGTCCGTCTGTCCGTCTGTCACAGCCGATTTACTCGGAAACTATAAATGCTACAGTAACGAAATTTGGTAAGAATATGTGTTGTATGAACCGCTACAGGATTATGATACTAAATTGTAAAAAAAACCATTGGGGTGGGGGCCCTCCATACATGTAACTGAGGGATAGAAAAAAAATTTTAGTTGTATATAAGCGTGTGGGGTATTAATAGAAAGGTCTTTGAAAATGATATGAAGGTTTATAAATCTCATTTTTATTTAAGCAAATCGTTTTCGAGATATCAGCTCTCAAAGTCTGAAAAATGTGTCCCCCCCCTCTATTTTTTGAACTACGCGATATAAAATTCTAAAAAAAATATATGTTATGCACATTAATAAACTCTATCAACGATTTTTGGTTTGATTCAATTATCTCCTATAGTTTTTGAGGTAGGTTGATTTAACTGTATTTTTTTAATAATAAATTGATAATGGTACGGAACCCTTTGCGCGCGAGTCCGACTCGCACTTGGCCGGTTTTTTTGTTGAAAATATTAGTATTAACGTAAAAATATATCTGCGAACGTGTTTCACGATATGTGTCAAAGACGTCAAACGCTATGGAAAGTCAGCCATACCTACCTATTCGTTTACATCAATACAAAGCCGCTTCCCACTGTCCCCCTATGTAGGTATGTATGTCTACTTATATTTTTTAAGCTACACAATGAATTTTGATACTTTTTAAATAGGTATTTATAAATTTAAGAGAAAGTTTTTATATCCCACCAGTATTGTAACCGTAAGAAACAGGGGCGGGTTCGTAGTAGCAATGTACCGAGGTGAAGTTTCATAAGTTGTGAAACTTCTATAGAGAATGTGCTCAGAAATTTGAATTTTACCGTTAAAACCGTTGTATATACATGTCTTATAAGGTATATTTTATGCCTTGTTTACTCAATTCTGAAATACAATGTTCTTCATAACACTTTTTTAAATTTCTCAAGGAAACGTTTTCAATCAGAACTTACTCTTAAACTCTCATGATAATTCTCGGAAATTCCCGAGTATATTCCCGCAATTTTGAGAATGTTCTGCAACTTGTACATTGTCTTGTACATCATCATCATCATCATATCAGCCGAAAGACGTCCACTGCTGAACATAGGCCTCCCCCAAAGATTGCCACAATGACCGGTCCTGCGCCACCCGCATCCAGCGGACTCCTGCGACCTTCACCAGGTCATCGGTCCACCTTGTGGGGGGCCTACCCACGCTACGTCTTCCGGTACGTGGCCGCCACTCAAGAACCTTCCCGCCCCAACGGCGGGATGTCTCTCTGCGTGATCGGATTAAAAATGAGACCATCCGCAGCAGAACCAAAGTAACCGAAATAGCTCTCCGAATCGCTAAACTGAAGTGGCAGTGGGCGGGGCACATTGCGCGTAGAACCGATGGCCGTTGTCTTGTACAGTCGTAGTAAAATATAAATAGATATTTTTAAAGAGATTTGAACCAGGATCTCAAGTTTAATATAGGCTCCGCGTACACTAGCGAATAGGCTACAGTGGGCAATTGTGTATCTTGGCTACGCACTCAGTAGGCCTCTTAAATCATAGAGAGGGTTAAGTTCATTCAATATGAACGTGGAGGAGGTGCGTGCGATCGATACTGTTGCGGTGGCGTGTCGTTGGTTGTTTAAGACGATCGCCTTTTATTTGTAACTATGTTGTAACTTCATAGACCAGCGGCCCTACTGCGAAAAAAGAAATTCGTAAATTTCGAGGATTTGTCTCGCATACTCTAATAACGCCTTCGTTTGAGTGACAGAGAAAAATCCTCGAAATGTACGAATTTCGATTTTGGCGGTAGTACCTAGTATATGGGGGCTACCATGATCTACTAATGCGATTCAGTTTAGGACCTAATCTGAATTGCGATGTGTCAGTTCCATAGAATAACTGTCAAAAACTGACAAGTCGAACCTAAACTGAATTGCATTTAAGAGATCATGGTAGCCCCCCAGGGTTCGTAGCCAAGATGCCAATCGCTAACGCTCAATCGTGAAACGTGAACGAAAGTCAGCTGACTATCTTTGTCGCACTAATAAGAAATAGTAACAGAGAGAGAAAACTACGATACGATCCAGCTTCGTAGGTAGAGTGACAACTCAGTATATGAATTTAGAAGGTACCAGGGTACCAGTCATATATAATTGCTTTCAGACCTAGAGGATAATAAGAAGAGTTATTTTGCTGATTTCTTTTAAAGAAGAAAAAAAATATTTCGCACCTAGGGTGGTGAAAAATACAGGTACCTACCAAATGATTTTTACGGATCTAATTTTATAATATCGTTTAAGCACAACGCCTATACTTACGTTAGGTACCTACGGTCTATAATACAAAACCAACGATGGATGCCAATTTTTTCTTGGACCAAGTTCTGCTGGATACCTACTGTCCATATTGGAAACTAGCCTAACTAGCCTAGCGCTAAATTGAAATCAGGGTGCCTACCATGAGCTGTCGTGGCGTTATTAACGCGCGCTTACTTCCTTATCCATCCCGATCGTACTAGTACCTACAGACAGACGGACAGACGGAAATATACGAACAGACTGAAATGGCGAAACTATATGGGTTGATTCCTTGTATACAAAGGAACCCTAAAAAGGTAAACAAATATGGCAGACTTTCCATAGCATTTGACGTCTTTAACACATATCGTGAAACACGATCGCGGATATTTATATAAAAACATGAATACTAATAAATATCAATAAAAACTAAAAATTTATGTAAACTTTAGTTTTAACGTTTTAATTTGGTGATAAAACCAATATTTTGTTCTGAAATTACATGACTATGAAATAATGCAGATATGCTTACCTTTTTTTACTTTTAACTGAAGAATGGTATAGATATATAATATAAAGGGGGTGAAGTAAGTATTCTGTTGTTTATGAAAAGAGACACGAGAGGGGTATACGATTCCATTTGGTTAATACCGAATTGACTGTTTTTTGTAATCGAAATATTCCCTCTTTGTTGCAGCAATTTCCGCACAAAATAATTTCGTAGATTAAATCTAACTAACCTAATCTATATCTATAGGTAAGATTGGCCCTTTTGGCATTGTACTGACCATGACGGCATTTCCTCGCTGTATCGCAATACTGATGCGTTGTGCAAGGAAGTTGCCAGCTCTTTGGCCTTTAGTTACGTTTATCATTTCAGCAAAAGGTTTTCATTACATCTGGACGTAATGAAATGCTTTAGCTGAAATCGCGAAACGTCTGGTTGACGTAAAGATCAAAGAACTGTCTACGTATTATATTAATTAAGTATACGTAGGCATTTAAATTTAACGTATTATTTTGCAAATACCCCATCCATTGTTGTGATAGATCGTAAAACTATAATATCCGAAATGCCCAGTATTTATGGTTTTATTCTTCGTCAATCGAATGAAAGCATAATCAAGGAAATAGGCTGAATTACAGTTTGACCTAGTTGAATAATATTTCGTCTAAACCCTCCGAGGTAGGTGTTTGCCGAATTCATTAGCCCAATTTACGTGAACTCGAAGTGTCAATTTCGGTTTACGGCTGCCGTTTATTACTACGGTATCATTTAGTACATCACTAGCATTTCGTTGTGAACTTTGACATTTTCGTTTCCGGCACTTATATTTCAATCCTGGTATCATTAAAATCTAAAATAACACAGCCAAAGGCAAATTAAAGTGTATATAAAAATGCTCAAAAATATGCCCAGAGCATTTTCATTTCGTTAACGTCGTAAGGATCGAAAGAATAGGTACGTATTTTTGCGCTTAACTATACATAGGTATTGGGCAGACAGATTTAAGGCTGACTTCTAATTTGATGAGGGCATCTAGCCTTTGATTCGGAATTTCAGACATTAGAAAAGTTTTTTATTTACAGCCTTACATCTGTGTAAACGTAACTGTTTTTCGATGGCCATTTACAAGCACAAGCTTTTTAAGCTCAAAAACAAACTAACTATAAAATGCGATATTTATGCCAAATGGTCGCCTCCATCAGTCAATATTATTTAGATACTGCTGGTATAAGCTAACAAAGTACTTACCTACATACGTTATGACAAAAAAAAAATGCAAATACGGCAACAGGCTGTTTCAATTAACTGGCTATCCGTCGATCGATTTGACGAAAAGGTGCTTGCCCTTTTACGTGCAAATGTCTGTTATCGTTTATTGTAGTGATCGTCGTAGGTGTCATATATTGTAACTATTCGAAGTAGTCTGGTAAACAAGTTCTAGCAATAACATAATAATAAATTAGTCAGATCGTCATTCATAGGATATGTACGGATTGGTATTATTATGCATATCAACATTATCAACCGTACAAACTTCCTTTATCATAATTAGCCGTACCTCTAGGTTATATTACCTTTACTACGTACCTATAGGTACTCACACGACAATTTATAGTTAACTATAACTACCTATTTACATTTAACGATTATGGTACATTTCTTCATATGTTGAAGAAAAACAATACGCAAAGTACAATGGCAATGGGGACAAGGCCTACTCTAATGCGACGTATTAATTTTAGCTGACCAATGCAACCGACGTATTGGACGCAACAAGAACAAGAGGCATAGTGTTGTTGTCTCTCTCGCTTATAGGTAATGTTATTGTGGCACAAATTTGTACACATTGCAAGTTGTCCCACAGGGATATCGAAGACTTTGCTTCTAAATTTTACCTGTAATATTATTTTATTACATAAAGCGTATATTTAGACGGCTTTACAAGACCTTTAAAGGTTTACACCTACTCTTCAGGAAACAAAAGGACTTTGCGCCCACACCTCGCTACGTGTACATAAATAAATGCGTATTCTGTGGGGTAGCAGCCCTACAGAATATGTAGATGTACCTAGGTACGTAGTTAGGGAATGTATTCTCACCCTAATGGCGCATTATGAAACAAAAGCATTCGAGTGCTCTGAAGGGATAAGTAATTTAGGGGAATACAGGAATGACGCAAGGGATGCTAGGTGAATGGGCGGCAGTGCGACTGCGCGAGGGTTGTTTACCTGCCAGCCCTGCAACAGCAGCGACCTGTCCACCGTCCGCAGCCACATCACCGCATCCCCAGCCTGGAAGTCCCGTAGCCGGTGACAGCGTGTGTGCAGGAACATGCCCAGGCACTTGAGCAGCTCCGACGTCGAAGCCTGGATCACGGTCTTCCGCGGGGCCACCGCTGGCCCCACCGCCGTCGTCGGCAGCTTCTCCGAGTAGCAGACATTGTTGTTGAGCGCGTTCGTCCGCGCTACCTCAGCCGCGGGCGGCAGCGGCGCCGCCACGGGCGCGGGCCGCGCGTATATCGTCCCCTGAATGCTCACATTCTTGTTCCTGTCCAGAGGCGCGTTGTCCGTCAACGGCGCTCTGAACGTCGTCACGCTCTTCGTCTTGCATTCCAACTTCTTCTTATTGTTATTGGCCGTCGAAAACCTCTTCCATGATAAGGCGTTTATGAACAGCGAGTGCTTTTTCAGGTTTTTCTCGAGCGCCGTTTTCTCGGAGATGATTTTGGCGGCGTCGTCTAGGGTGGCGCGGCGCTCGTCGCGGGGTGCTTCCCGATTCTCTCTGTTTTTGGCGTTGTTGAGTCGTTCGTAGGAGTAGGCGAGCGCGGCGCGGTCGGGCGGCGGCGCGCCGGCTGGCGGGCGCCGCTCGCGCGGGCTGAAGCTGAGCACGGTGCCCATGAGGCGGGCGCGCGTGCTAGGACCCCGCATGCATGACGTGCGCGGCCGGCGGCGGCGGCGGCCCGTGTGGGCTCGATAGGGCCGCGCCGGCGCGCCACGTGCCGCGCTATCGACCGCGGGCGCGCGCAGCAGCTGACCGCCGACCGCCGACCGCCGCCCTCGACGTCGCCAGCGCCCGGTAAACAAACTCGACGAACCTTATTCCCAATGCAAATTTCGCACCCACATGATATTCAAAGCGAATTAGATAGAGGCGCTCGCTCGCTCGTATCTCACGTTCACAATATGTGCGAGTGCGAAAAGAGAATTCTGGATTTGAATTACATTTTTGTTTTTAAACGCTCCCGTCTCCGTGAAATCACAGATTAGGATAACTTCAGATTTGATGCCTATGAAGTCTCGCCACCTCTTTATTGCACAGTCCATAACCCAATAGGCATGATGACTGGCAAGTCAAATCAGCATCTTTTTTCGAACTGTCAAAACGATCACCAGTAATTCACCACTATGGAATTTTATATGAAATACTCAAAAGTGACGTCACGTTTGAGTACTGTCAAATGACCTACTTTTTTTAAGTTCTTTTCAATTTATTAAATAGAAGTTCTGTACAAAAATTACTGCAATCTACATCTTTGTTATAATTTCTTCGTGTATTATGTCGTGCATAATGTTAAATAATTTATTTTAACTACAGTCATCATCCCTATTGCGTACCTATTAAATGTTAAGCATACACAATACATAATTATAATGTTATTATTATGTATTTATTATTGTTTTTTTCATCTTTACGTTATTTAGGTGGTTTAAGTTTATTAAATACATTTAATTAGTAAAAAAATAGTAACAATTTGTTATATACACAATTTAAGACAAGAATGAACTTTAAACAGAAAAAAATTAAAATGTCAAGTTGGGTAATTGAGAATTTGAGACCTCACTGAAACGCTTCATACAATGAATATGCAAAAATTCGGTCCGGGAAAAGTGAATCGTATCATTCTCTTACCCAACTTTACTATATTGAAATAAAACTGCAACTATTACTTTTAGTATAACATATACCTTTATAATACAGTAAAAAATGTTTACATAATTGCTTAGTAAGTCTCCGAAATCTGAAGGGGTCTAAAACATCTTAAGAGACGTACTGGTCTCTGCAAGCATTATATAATAATGCGGCATTTAAACTTTCAAGCCCGGTCAGACCCACACAAACTAACGTCAATGACAATCAACGTTTTTTTTCAGAGAATTGAGAATTTTCCGCCTCAAATGTAGGTTGATTTGAAACTGACCCGGATACAGCGGAAAAGATGGTGAGGCTATATTTATAATGGGAATCGATTTTTTATTATTATGAAATGGGACGTTCGAAATAGGAAAGAGTTATTACATTATATTATATGCTATTTAAATTGATTTTTACCATATTTATGAGCTCGAATATTTGTTATTGCTATTAAGTTTTGGGTGTATTGTCATATCACATAGTCGCCTAGTACCCGTAGTACAAGTTTTGGTTAGTTTGGGACTAAGTTGATGTGATAGCTATTATTTATTTATCTTTAATAAATGATGTAAGTACCTACACACACATACTTGCAGTGATACATTTTAAAACACCTCAGAATTAACAGTCTTTTTTATTTGACGAAGGTAGACAACGAGCTCTCAGCCCACCTGATGGAAAGCAGGAACTGAAGCCCATGGACGTAGTGATCAAAAAATCGCCTATGCGCTGCCTACCCTGAGGATTTAGACGATTTGCCACTATCTATGTCAGTAATTACACCGGCTATCTTACTCCCAAACCGAAACACAGCAGTGCAAACACTGCTATTTAGCAGCAGATTAACGGGTAAGACTGTGGTAGCTATCCGGGCGGACCGTGCACGAGGTCCTACCACCAACGAAACGCAGTTGGCGTTATTTATCATATCAACGGTGTATCTGGAAGTCCAACGAGGAGGCCTATGTTCGGCAGTGAACGTCTTATGGCTGAAATGATGATGATCATGACGAACATTATTTTTTTCATCTTTGCAGCTTGTTTCGGGTCAAATACAGGGTGACATCTGGGTAGTAGCGCAAGAGTGAATAGGGTACTAGGGACGATGACACTGAGCAACTTTCACTATGGAGACAACCCATCAGAGATAACCAAGAAATCGCAAACAAAATCTCCTAATTATCAGTTGATTGAGCCTTAATTATACTTAACTATCAATTTACTCAAAATTAGGAGTATAATATAGCGCCGGGAATAGTTTAATACCGCGTAACTACCAAAGCAGATAGAGTTCAAATATGAAACAATTGACACTGACACTTGTGATTTTGAGTGTAAGGGATTATGACAAAGCCTGTCGCGTATTGCTTTATTGTATTACTTGTAAGTAGTAAAAGCGTGAAATAAAGATTGACACTTAAATTGACCCTACTTGAGTTTGTTAGTTACGCGGTATCGCACTATCCCCGACGATAGGATATATACAAGGTGCCCAAGGAGGAAAGGGGAAAAAATTACATCATATTCCTGAGGCTTAAAATGTTATAGAGTTTAGTGATAGGACAGTGAACGTTATTCAGCGTGATCGATTCCAATACGCCCCCCAGGGTATACCATGGCCCTTAAATACGATTCACTTTAGGTTCGGCGTGTAAATTTATGACAGTTATTCTATGGAACTGACGCATCGCGATACAGTTTAGATCCTAAACAAAAAAAACCTTTCAACCTGTAATTTTAGTGTAGATTATAAGCGTTAGTATTTTTGTGTTAAGTAGATATATATCTGCGACCATATAAAATATAACATGGACGTCTAACGCCAGCTCAAAAATGCCCCCTGAATCAATTGTTCAATTGTGCCAAGATGGGCAGGACATAGCGGTTTTTTTAACGCTGCGCATATTTCGGCGCAATATCTGTAACAAATGTTTATAGAATATAGCCAATCAAAACTTTGATGGACCAATCACAAGTATTTTTATATGGCGGTTTAAGTTTTATAGGTTGACATTGACATTCATTGCCGTGATGCATTGAAGAGGGGGTGACACTTGTCAACTAAAATTCAGGACCGTTTTTGAAAGGCAATTTAGTTTGGCGTGCGGCTTCCATGTTTTATTTGTTCGTAGATATATATAGTTTGCATATACCTAACGAAACTCAGACACAAAATTGTTATCGGTTCCCCGCGATACAGGTGTAACCTAGTACGGGGCCTCTGGTAACTATACTTTGTAAAGCTTTTGGAAATAAACTATTATATTCTTATTCTTTTTAGTAGATCGTGGTACCCCCCCCCCCGTTCACTCTTGCTGCACGACCCAGATGCCACCCTGTATAGCTTGATTTGCGAACTGACCTGAATACAATTTTCATTGTAAAGTGCTTTCCCCGTCATAAACGCCGCGATGGACGAAGCTTAATAGCTCTTGCCTTTTGACGCTTTAATCTGTAATGTCGTAAGCTGATGATAATAAATGAATAAGTCGTAAAGAAGAGATAAGACATGCTCGTACTTACTCTACAGGCAACTTATACAACGTGACCTTAGCCATGGGACAAATACTGACGCCCCACGTAGGTTTACGAGAAAGGAATGGTTCAACGTAAATGTTATTATGTTTTAATTATAACAAAGGATATTAATAAAGCTTCAAATAAACTTTTCCAATAATCGATAACAAAATAATACATTACATCAGAGGCTGGGAAAATTAGGATTTCCAGCCAAGATGGTATATACGGCCGAGCAAGCGTGCGTGCGAGGCCGGATAGGTAACGAGGCCGGGAATCCGTTTTCACGCCGAGGCATTCATAGTGCTTATCTCAAACATACAAAGGAATACAAAAAAAAAACCGGCCAAGTGCGAGTCGGACTCGTGCGCATAGGGTTCCGTACCATTATCAATTTATTATTTAAAAAATACAGTTAAATCAACCTACCTCAAAAACTATAGGAGATAATTTAATCAAACCAAAAATCGTTGATAGAGTTTATTAACGTGCATAACATATATTTTTTTTAGAATTTTATATCTTGTAGTTTAAAAAATAGAGGGGGGGGACACATTTTTCAGACTTTGAGAGCTGATATCTCGAAAACAATTTGCTTAAATAAAAATAAGATTTATAAACCTTTCATATCATTTTCAAAGACCTTTCTATTAATACCCCACACGCTTATATACAACTACATTTTTTTTTCTATCCCTCAGTTACATGTATGGAGGGCCCCCACCCCAATGGTTTTTTTTACAATTTAGTATCATAATCCTGTAGCGGTTCATACAACACATATCCTTACCAAATTTCGTTACTGTAGTACATATTTATAGTTTCCGAGTAAATCGGTTGTGACAGACGGACAGACGGACAGACGGACATGACGAATCTATAAGGGTTCCGTTTTTGCCATTTTGGCTACGGAACCCTAAAAATATGTCAATTTTGTCGAAATTAAAAAAAAAGTTATTTTGCAGGCCTAGGCCTGAAAAATGTTATGAAATTCCATTTCCATCCCAGTGAGTTTCTGCGCCCTAAAAGCAATACTTCTGAGTCTATTTTAAGGAACGGAAAGACAATAAGTATTTAAAAAATATAAACTTACCGTAACACATCATACATGACGTGCGTCATTACGTGACCTCATGTGTCACTGCACTGGCATCGAATAGATTTGGCATTGATGGATGACATTTGTCAAAAGGCAGAAACTTATTACACGATAAATGGATAAAACGGGACCATCATAAGCCACCTGAATAAATGGATATTTAACTACCAATCAACATTTTGTGCAGGTTATTTTGAAGGTAGCTTTCCATAGGTATAACTGGTAAACAGTGTGTGTCTATGATACTGGCTTTTATCGAAACCGAGGAATGCGATGCAGATTTCTGATTCAAAATGCTAATTATAAAAGTAATTAACTTTCTAAGAAAAGTTAATTGAGAACCAATGTACTTCAAAATGAATCGTTAATTTGCACTTGACAATGATATATCGCAGCCACTCACAACATTTGACAACTAAGCAGTACACGCGTTACGTTACATTAATCGTTCGGAGGAAATAATAGTTATTTGTTGTACAAGGGAGGAAAGTGGTTGTTTAATCATCGTGCCAATATTGAGACCCGAGCTAGCGAGAGATTCCACAGTTGAACCACGAGCGAAGCGAGTGGTTTAAAAATGGAATCTCGAGCGTTGCGAGGGTTTCAAGGCACGGTAATTTTAAACAAACTTTGCTCCCATGTGCAACACAACATTTTTCCCCACACTAAAGCGAGGAAACAGCTACGAACGTGTAAAAAAAAAACAATCAATGCAACAAATCAGTCTTTATTAAATAACTTAGAGTAGTTCTAGTACTACCTATAATAACAAAATATATTTTTTAGTATTTAACTACAGCAACATACTATAATATCAATATAATAGTTATGAGATCAATTAATGTTGTAACTTGTATAAATTGCAATTTTTATCTTATATTTTAGACTTTTAAGTTTAACTTAATTTGGTAAATGACTAGGTCTATATGACTAGATTTTTTTTAATAATTACAATGAAAACTACCTACATTAATTAAATTGTCAAAATTTCTATGATGTTTAAGTATATTTAAAATCTGTATACGGCAGCTAAAACATAAATCATTTAAAAAAATGTGCGAGGTAAACTTAAATTGCCTACTTTTTGGTAAGATATTACATAGGAAACTTTCCTTACAAAACTGTACATTCGAGTATTTTTTATAAGTTGGCAACATTGACGTACAAGACGTCAGTGTTAGCGGGTTGCGTTCTGAATGTTAAAGTATACTATCTGGTTTTTGTCCAATATGATAAGATTTTGCGATAGGTTTTTATGAAATACTAAAAATCTAATTTATTATCTTGAATAAATGAAATAATCTGGTGTATGATAAAATTTTCATGGTGTCCCTCAAAAAAAAATCAGCGAATCATAGCCATACCAGCGTTTGACGTTCCATGGTTTCGAACGTTTCACGGTTCATCTGTCAATTTACTTCCTTCACAAGTGATTAAAATGCAACTTCCCTCACTGAAATTAGCGAGGGAAGTAGGTGTTTCCGAGCTAGTGTGGGGAAAAATTAATTGTACGGTCAATTTAATTATTTGTCAAATGTTAATACTTCAAAACGATTGCTAGTAGTAGTAATGCGTATTATTACCCATTTTCGTAAAAGCCCGGGTCATGGAAACACATTGTATAAGTCAATTCTACAATAGGGTAGTTCTATGCGATTATTCTGTCGCACCAATCAAGTCATTACCATTCCCAAATTATTGACGAACTGCGTATAAATAGTGGAGTCATTTTCAGTTATCTTGTAGCAGGACGCATGTTTGTCTTGCTATTCTGGTACAATAGTCTCGTTTGCTTTTATAAAACGGCAAATAAAGTGAAAAAATCGCATAGAAACACCCAATAACACCCCGTTTCCAACAACCATCATAACAAACCACCCAGACCGCGAATGATCCGCCCGTGGCCAAGGTCGCTCTAATGCGCTTAGACCACGCTTAGACGAAGCCTTGCAAATTGCCGCGCAGAACACAACACCAATACTACTCGACCTATGCTCCTATAAGTAAGGAGTTCAGACAGAGGCCAAGATATCGTGGTCGTATAGGACGCCACTGTGATTGTGTTTGTATTGATTGGAGCACGCATCGGAAGGGTGTATAGATGATTATTCCATCATAAAATTGCGAGCGTCCTCACGAACGAAAAGCGGTAGTATCTCGATGGCAAGGTAGATATTAGACACTGTTGCCAAGTTGCCAATCGCTAACGCTTAGTAGCGTATCGTAGTTTTCCCTCTCTGTCACTCTTTCTTATTAGTGCGACAAAGACAGTTAGCTGCCTTTCGTTTACGATTGACGATAAGGTGTTAGCGATTGGCAACTTGTCTAAGCACCCAACACAGTTATACCAATCGTCAGTAGAATCTAAAAGTCGGCCAAGAGCATGTCGGGCCATGCTCATTGTAGGGTTCCGTAGTTATTCAAAAACGGCTGGGCCAATTATGTTAATAATAGTTTTATTATAAAGTATTCTATAAGCCCACTATCCATGATTTTTTTTAAATATTTTGGACCTACGGATCAAAAGTTCTTTTTTCTTCTGGAACGATTATGTCCGAAAATATTGACTTTAGAAAGTTTAGGAGAATACCTTCTATTAAGACCATTATTTTTTTAAGATACCTATTCAATTCCATCCCATATCCAGTTGGGGAGGTACACGAAAAAAAATTATTTCTTGTTTTTATTCTAACAAGTTGTTAGCATGATTAATATGTATAGGTGCCTGTACCAAATTGCAATTGATTTCTAGTAGGTAATAACGGCCACTGAGCTGTGTTGCGGACAGACGGACAGACGGACATGACGAAACTCTACATAAGGGTTCCGATTTTGCCATTTTGGCTACGGAACCCTAAAAACAAAGCACACAAATATGGCTGACTTTCCATAGCGCTTGACGTCTTTGACACATATCGTGAATCAAGTTCGCAGATATACAGTGTGTAAATCTAATACGGGCGATCAATTAAACCAGGCATGGCATTCATTAGTGTAATCATGGATTACAAGGTTTTTTAAAAGTTACTCTTAATTATGACCCCACAGAATTTTTTTAAGATTATCGGAGCAGCAATGTAGGTACGAATATTTGTTATTGTTGATATGGCAGTTATGTCATCTGCTTTTGAAATTAGCTGTGAACGAGTGTTTAACTTGCGTATGTTGCTCTACATTGCGTGCCGAATTATTTTGTATGGAAAATTTTGTTGCTCTAATTTTAAGTAAAAGTTATTTGAATGTACTTATTATGTCGTAAACTAACACCCGCTAAGAGCTTCGCCCGTATTAGACTTACACCCTGTATTTTTACGTTAATACTACTAAATATACTATAATCATTATAACTAAAAATGTATGTGAACTCATTGCTTAAGATTTTAAATTCATAATAAAACCCAGAATGTGTTCTTAAAGTGCGTGATTATGGAATAATGGAAGTTTTTAGGTTTGTTTACTTTTTTTTTAGATTCTACTGACGATTAGATTAATATACGTACAGTAGCGTAAATCCGTCTATCACGCTCACGTCGTACTCCACGTATATCGAATAAACGCTAAAGTTAACAGTCCTTGCCAAGTACTCATGGTACGGTTACAGGTTGTCTTTTTCGCCAACTCTTGGAACTAACGAAATCTCGCCTTTCCCTACATGTACGAAACAGAGTCGGGTGCTATATCAAAGAAATATATATTATGTTTGCTTAGTGTCTAGCCTATATTTGACATGCGCCGAAGCCATACGTTAGCACGTGTTACGAATTTTGATCAACATAACGAATACATTTTCATCAAATTGTGTTGTTTATCTTTTTGCTAAAACCGTGTTTGCTCTGGTCAACCAGAGCACAAGCATCACGACAGGCGTCAGTAGAAAAAGGCAAAGGAATTGCCATTCACAAAATGTGCGCGCGAAGAGTTGGCTGCCTAAAGAAACTTTGAATTTGCCTGAGTAATATTAGATGGGTAATTTTTCAGTGCGTACAGATGGTGCTTTTTTACGCGATAGTGCGAGAAGTTGTTCATTTTATGTCTGTGAAAATTCTGATGGCTATCGTACGGGCATTCGTACGATATACGTGCGAAAATGAAATTCGTAACTCGTATGGACTTCAAAGATTCCCTTCAGTCCTGTTATATAATTTATCGCCACTCGTTTCAAAACTTATTTTTTAGTACAGATGGTGCCTTTTTTAATTAGCTCTAGTGCGAGAAGTGTGTCATTTTACATCAGGTCCAAAACTTCGGAGGGCCATCTGCACTAAAAAACGTCGTACGAGACACGTGCAAAAACGAAATTCGTAACTCGTGTCAACTCGTTAAAACGTCGTGTTTTAAAACATCGCCACTCGTTTCCGAATTTCATGTTTTTCGCACTAGTGTCGTAATGTACTATTTTCGTACTTATATCCTAATCTGTTATCTTATATATATAAACGGCAATGTCCTGACTGACTGACTGACTTAAATCAACGCACAGCCCAAACCGCTGGTCCTAGCGAGTTCAAACTTGGCATTTAGATTCATTATAATGTCTAAAGGCACACTAAGAACGGATTTTTGAAAATTCCTCCCTTAAAGGGGTTAAATGGGGGGTTAAAGTTTGTATGGGGAAACAAGATTAGTTGGGCTATTTTATTTGAAACTTCACATGAATGTTCTTAACAATAAATAAGTAAACACGTGTTTCAGGTTTTTTGAAAATTCATTCCCTATGGGGATTAAATGGAGGGTTAAAGTTTGTATGGGGAAATAAGATTAGTTGGGCTATTTTATTCGAAACTTCACATGAATGTTTTTAACAATAAATAAGTAAACACGTGTTTCAGGTTTTTTGAAAATTCATTCCCTATGGGGGTTAAATGGAGGGTTAAAATTTGTATGGGGAAATAAGATTAGTTGGGCTATTTTATTCGAAACTTCACAGGAATGTTTTTAATAATAAATATGTAAATACATGTTTTAGGTTTTTGAAAATTCATTCCCTATGGGGGTTAAATGGAGGGTTAAAGTTTGTATGGGGAAATATGATTAGTTGGGCTATTTTATTCGAAACTTCACATGAATGTTTTTAACAATAAATAAGTAAACACGTGTTTCAGGTTTTTTGAAAATTCATTTCCTAAGGGGGTTAAAAAAAGGGTTAAAGTTTGTATGGGGAAATAAGATTAGTTGGGCTATTTTATTCGAAACTTCACATGAATGTTTTTAACAATAAATAAGTAAACAAGTGTTTCAGGTTTTTTGAAAATTCATTTCCTAAGGGGGTTAAATGGAAGGTTAAAGTTTGTAAGGAGGAACCAGATTCGTTGGGCTATTTAATTCAAAACGTCATAGAAGTGTTGTTGCCAATGAAGAAGTAGGTAGTTATCTACATACCTCTACCATGTTATATAGTACGAGTATTTTATCTCGAATACTGGTATATAAAAAAAAATACTCCTAAGGGGGTAAAGATGGGGTTGAAAGTTTGTATGAAAAAATGTTTGGTTTTAGATTAAGAAATTTCATATTGCGTAAACTAATTTTGAATAAAAATCTTAGAAAAGTAATTCCAGGATTTTTCAAAATTCACCTCCTAAAGAGTTGAAATGGGGCTCCAAAGTTTGTATGGCGAAACAAGATTAGTTGGACTATTTTATCCGAAACTTCGCAGGAATATTCTGTAAATTAAATGAGAACATAAATAATTATCCTTTATTCAAAATTTTCGAAAAACAAACATACAAAGGTTAATTATTTATGTTTACTTCTGGTTCTAGAGATTCCAAATTTAGCACGTAGGTTCCTTTAAGGGTGTAAAAAAAAATGAGTCAAAATCCACACCCTAAGGGATGCAATGATGGGGGTCCAGAGTTTGTATGGGAAAACTTGATTATTTAAACTATTTTATCCGAAACTTTACAGGAGTATTCCTAAACATAAAAAGATAAAGATGTGTTTTAGGTTTTTGAGAATTCAACCTCTGAAAGGGGTGAAATGGTTAAACAGTAAAAAAACATCATGGATATCATTTCTATGGTTTATCGAGTCACTGTGGTGGGAGTCCTGATTGACTGACTCATCACCGGTTAAATGTTTTGGCTTGACTATTCCACCATAAGAGAAAAGGACGAAGTTTGTAGCGGATTACATTATTGTTTTGTAAGAGGGTGAATATCTGAGAATTTCAACCGCCTAATTTTGGTGGCATCATTTTTGCCGAAGTTTCTAAACGTC
The DNA here is from genome assembly GCA_025490895.1 of Thaumatotibia leucotreta. Lineage (NCBI taxonomy): Eukaryota > Metazoa > Arthropoda > Insecta > Lepidoptera > Tortricidae > Thaumatotibia > Thaumatotibia leucotreta. Next base: position 3,542 of record JALPQI010013681.1, on the reverse strand, counting down.
TCAATGTTATATTTCGCCATTTGTATAAGGTATCGTGCCTCCTTAAAATGACAAAGTAGCACATTGTAACGAATAGAAACTTCTACAAAAATTATGCTACCCAAATTAGGCGGTTGAAACGCTTAGATATTCACCCAGGAAATGACGATGCCTGCGTTGCTAATTTTAATTCGTGTAGTTTATTTGCAATTAAGTATTTAATTATGTCATACTAATATTATGCTGTTCAATGAAACAGACTTCAAACAGAATGTAATAAGGTAAGATTCTACTTCGGTTTAGGAAAGGTAAGAACTGCGGTCCCACACAGAAACGAACGGCTATCAAAGTAGGTTTTGGGTTAGGTTAGAACTGCGACCCCACATAGAAACGAACGACTATCAAAGGAGGTTCAGGCTAGGTTTTTACATTTTTTTTTATAGAAGTCCAAAATCTACGCGTGCGAAGCCGCGGGCAAAAGCTAGTCGTATATAAACCTACAGCAGTTCAATATAAAACTGAGTGAAATCTTTATAGGTGCCGAGACACAGGCCATAAACATTTTCGTCTAGTCCGTGTGTCGCGCCGGGCGACGGTCGCCGACCAGAAAATCATATGCGTGACACTTTGAAGTTTGAAGAACTCTCGGCGTGATGAGGTGAATATAGTAGCTCGAACAAAAAGTGTGCAAAGATAGTACCTACAAGAATCAGATTCTCCTGCTGTAAGTGAAAATGCACTGAATCGAGATTTCAGCAAGTAAATAGTAGTAGTTTTTCGGAAGTATCAGGTTTTCGGGATTGTTTTTGCTACTATCTAACTATTTTTTTTTGTCACCCTCCGTAGCCTAGTTGGTTGGTAGTGACCACGGAATAATAAACTGTTTTTTCTGTTCTGTGGTAGTGACCCTGCCTACGAAGCTGGAGGTTCCGGTTTCGAATCCCGGCGAAGGCATTATTTGTGTATTTATTTATTACAAATATTTGTTCCTTGGTCATGGCTGTCTATCTATTGTAGTATCTATATGTATCTACCTATTATGTATATCGTTGCCTAGTACCCACATCACAAGCCTTAATTGAGCTTACCGTGGGACTAGGTCGATTTGTGTAAGATGTCCCAAGATTTATTATTATTATATTTGGTAAACGCCTAAATCGTATTTAGGCGTTTACTAAATATAGTAGGTAGTAATATAGTTAGATAGTTTAGGTTCAATTTGTCCAGTTTTTGACAGTTATTCTATGGATCTGATACATCGCGATTCAAATTAGGTCCTAAACTGAATCGCATTAGTAGCGTGGTACGCTCCTGAATGCGATTCTACCAAAGCTATGATGTGGATGAGTTTGATATCAACCAACCACAATCGAAGCATTCCATGAGCTGTCCCGTACAAACGCGTGTATATTTCGATAATTTGAGTTTTCTTCAGAGTTATTAGTTATTACACATATTTTTTGAGCAATTTTTAACTCCTCTAGTCACGAAAGAGAACTTCGATAAACCCACAATTTGGAGAAAAACCGTATTCGTACGGGACATCGGTGGACTTTTTCGTGGAATGCACCAATCTCGGAGCGTAGCTTATCTTATCTCTGACGCAAGTTTTAAGCTTGTATATGTATATTTGGTCAGCCTCCGTAGCCTAGTTGGTAGTGACCCTGCTTACGAAGCTCGAGGTTCCGGGTCCAAATCTCGGCGAGGGCATTATTTGTGTATTTATTTATCACAATTTGTTCCTTGGTCATGGCTGTCTATGTATATAAAATATAAGTATCAATATGTATATATCTATTATATATCGTCGCTTAGTACCCACATCACAAGCCTTAATTGAACTTACCGTGGGACTAAGTCGATTTGTGTAAGATGTCCCAAGATATTTATTTATATAATGCCAAAATCCACGTAGCGTATAGATCTAGTTCTAGAGGCTTATGATGGTACAGCGTTTAATCGTTTGTCGTCGTTGCCGTCACGTTCTAACAAGTATGCATGTGTGAAAGTAACTCGTAGCCCGATAAATAGATAAAACGGGACCATCATAAGCCATCTAGTTAAGGGTTTAATTTTATTATTTACTTTTTACTCAGTTTAAGGTCCAAGTGACGAGCGCCAGGCGACGCATCAAGCGCAAGCGTCCATGGGGTTTGAACGGCGTGCACACGTTTACAGTTGTTACAAGCCTTAAGCCTTAGGTATAATTCATAATTCATTTATTTTTCTTACAATTAGCACTAACAGTTAAACCTTACGTGCTAATAACTAAAGACTAATAGACTAAATTTCGATGCTGACGGTGTCGTGTTTTACACCGGTCGCTACGACCCGCCGCAGCAACAGCGTCTACGCAGCTTCGTAGCACTTACGATGTAGACTTTCGTGGGGGGTATTTTTTTAAATGTATAATTGTATATGCTGAGAAAGTTCTTTTTAGGGTTCCGTAGCCAAAATGGCAAAAACGGAACCCTTATAGATTCGTCATGTCCGTCTGTCCGTCTGTCCGTCTGTCACAGCCGATTTACTCGGAAACTATAAATGTTACAGTAACGAAATCTGGTAAGAATATGTGTTGTATGAACCGCTACAGGATGATACTAAATTGTAAAAAAAACCATTGGGGTGGGGGCCCTCCATACATGTAACTGAGGGATAGAACAATTTTTTTAGTTGTATATAAGCGTGTGGGGTATTAATAGAAAGGTCTTTGAAAATGATATGAAGGTTTATAAATCTCATTTTTATTTAAGCAAATCGTTTTCGAGATATCAGCTCTCAAAGTCTGAAAAGTGTGTCCCCCCCTCTATTTTTTAAACTACACGATATAAAATTCTAAAAAAAATATATGTTATGCACATTAATAAACTCTATCAACGATTTTTGGTGTGATTAAATTATCTCTTATAGTTTTTGAGGTAGGTTGATTTAACTGTATTTTTTTAATAATAAATTGATAATGGTACGGAACCCTTCGCGCGCGAGTCCGACTCGCACTTGGCCGGTTTTTTTAATGGTAAACTTAGGTATGCACAGAAAGTGACACTTTTCTGCACCCGTGCAAAAAATAACTGGACGGTCTGCGTGGGGCTGCTGAGATTGTCTTTTTTCGTCGCAGAATGCATTATAATAGTATTTTATGCAACTCTTGTTTAAGGAGATGAGAAAAGATGAGTGGCGTGGGTAACAATTTGAGGCGAAGCCGAAAATTGTTATTATAGATGCCACGAGCATTTTTTGACTCAGTTAAACAATGTTGCATACAATACTTTATCTACGACCACACATTTAATTTTAAATAAAATTGTATATTTTAGAAATATTCTTAGTCGAACACAATTTTATTAATCATCAAGTTCGGGCGGGAGACGTCAAAATTAAAAAAGAATGCTCCTCTATGGTTTACTGTTCATCAGTTTTTTTTAATTAGGTTGCCAGCCATGTATTTCATTAAGTCTTGTATACACGAGGTGTCTTAAAACACAAAAAACGCACTGCGTGTAAACCCGAATGCGTTTATAGGGAATAGACAATATAGACTTATCTTGACATCTGTAAGGTAG
>JALPQI010013680.1:0-32863 GCA_025490895.1 Thaumatotibia leucotreta | reverse complement strand
TTCAGGCAGTGTCACCGAGTCTGACTGAAGTAGCATGACAGCTATTACTGTCAGTCTCAGTGAGATAGACTGAAACAGCATGACATTGACGAACGTTTCCGAAGGCAAGTCATTTCTCACTACATCTATCAAAATTAGGACATCCTGAATGGAGTTTATCCAGGACTAAATTTTAATTTGGTCACCCTACCCTCTGTGCCGTGACTTATCACACCCGGCCTCCGCTAAACACATTTGCGTTTTCTTTGTTGGCCTGTCTCGTACAATATTTAGGGTAAATACGTTTCGATATTAGGATAGCTTTTAGCTGTGATTTTAGATATTTTTATTTCGGCGAGGATCTTTTGATGTTGACGGGAGCGTGATGTTATATTAACCCGAGTTGGAAATCCTGGAAAATAAATTCGGCATCGATACTGTGTTGCTGTTGATATTACAATTGGTCATAACAGTATGATCGAAACATTTTAAACAAAGCAATACAGCTTATGTTTTTCGATGGAAGGTTATGTTTCTCACGTCACGTGTCTCGTAAATATTTAATATCATGCACTTACCATAAATTATGCTTCATTATTGTATTAAAATCTACAGCTTGCATTAAAACTCCAAATATAAATAATATAATATCGATGAAGAACTACTACTTTTTATTGTATTTCGTTGGATTTAATTGTACATTCATGTTGAATATTTTATCATTATAATGAAAAGTCGACGAGGAATAGGTACTATGATAATTATAGTCATCGACGACATGGCCAATTGGCCATGGCAATAGACTCCTCATCTGTATAATTCGTTTTATTTTTGCGAAATTCTCCTAAAGTCACACATTTTAGCCTTCATGTAGCCTATATATACGTGGTTTACCTTTCATATACAGAATGATTGGTAGTCCGATAAAAAAAAAATAGTCAGACTTCGTCAAAGACAACAATGGCTTAAATGGTTCTAAATGGTCTATACTTACTTCACCTTAAAGCTTTGCACCGGACTACCAATCACCCTGTTTATATCAAAACACGTCGAACAATAATCGCGTGAAATATTCAGTATGAACGAGTTTTGCTGGCCGTGTAGCGATGGTATAAGATTAAATTTGTCACCACGCCAACTCTTCACTCACTAGCAGAATCGACTAAGAAATAAACGTTTCACTGACCATTCGTACCTATGTATATGTCGAAGATTGTTGATGGGAAGCAGTGTCAACATAGAGGACACAGGAGGTTACTTCAACCGCCAACACGCTTGCCCAGCGTGGAGATTACATTTGCTAATGCGTTCATACGCATAGTTAGTGGGAGAGGCCTTACATCCAACAATGGACTGAGATAGACTAATGATGATGATGTAATGGGGAATTTGTATTTAAAAAAAAGGCCAAACTGTGCATGTCGTGCCATGCTCAGTATAGGGCTCTGTATTCCTACAAAAACGGCGGGACCCATTATATTCAAAATAACTTTATTTTAAAGTATTCTATAAATTTTAAAATATTATGATTTTTCATATTTTTATCCTATTCATGATTTTTTTTATATTTTTTGGACGCATGGATCAAAATTTACAGGCGGACACAAATTTTTTTCTTCTGTAGAGGTCATCTCTGAAAATATTGACTTTGGAAAAAAAAATTCTTTTGAAACCCTTATTCTTTTTAAAAGAAGACTTTTTAAATATTTTATTCTACCATTTTGTTGGTGTGATTAATATGTACCTATACCTGTAGCAATTTACAAATTTCTAGTACTAACGGCCAAGACGGACAGACAGGATGGACAAGGTGAACCTATAAGGGTTCCTATAGTTTACTATGGAGCCCTGAAAACACAGGTTATCCCTTAACCCTTTCACAATATTTTAGAGCCACTTCCATACAAAACTGTAAGAAATTAATCAACGTGATGTTACCCAAAATGTCGGCGCACGGAAGCAAGTCAACAAGGGTCTGCCGCAATCTGTTCTCACGAGCCGTGAAATTAGCCTACCTTTTTTAATTAAGTTATCCTTCTTTTATTGCTGATATGTATCTTTTTGATTGCAGAGACGTTAGTGTAGAAATTTGTAGGTTACATAATTATATACGGTGAAGGAAAACATCGTGAGGAAACCTGCATACATCTCGAAGAAATTCAAGGATGTATGTGAAGTCCCCAACAACAACTGGGCCAGAGTTGAAACCACGCCAAATAGGCACGTTTGATGTCGAATTGCGGAAAAATGGCCAGAATACAATACAATAATTATATGTATGGACTTACGTTGTGGTTAAATTCTATAAATTGTTCTCGATACAATACTAGAATAGGGCACTTAATGGATTAAAACCAGTTTCTACAAGTACAATCTGAATAGGTAAAGTTTATTACGAAATGTATGACAACTAGTTTTAAAAGTTATAAAACATTCCCAAGTATATAAAGACAACGTTAACCCATTACTGCTTCAGCTCACCGACGCCAGACGGTGGCGCCGCGTGTATTTAATTACCACTGCAAAGAGACAAGTGCGAAGTGAAGTGGTTGGCAAACACAATGATAAACGACGTGCTGAATGTACATCACTATGTCACATTAACAGGGGTTTATGTACATTGTACAACATACGTATAAAGATGGCAGTAAATAGCAAGAATTCGAATTCATTAACATTGCCATAACCTAATCTAACCTACGTACGTAGGTTGTATTGCAAAGATAGGCCCTAGATTTTGTGCTCAATAGATGGCGCCTCCGAGCTCCGTAGAGAAAGGTTCCCATAAGCTGTAAATTTTTCGTATCTCAAATTAAAAAATAACTATACCAATAGTCAGTAGAACGATGAGATGTTTTCGAGAGCCTAGGTCTCCATTATCAAGCTCTGAGCCTGCGTTCACGACTTGCGACTCGCGAGCGCGGCACGTACTGCGGTATGTACTCCGAAACATGTCGCGCGTATAGTGACTAAACTAAATACACGTGAATTTAACCGTTTAATTATACTTAAACGGTTTATAGTTATTATGCCTTACAAAAGTTTAAATTCAGTCCGAACTTTAATCGCAAGTTAATGTTTCCCATTAGTTCGCTTTTTTTTATCAAAAAAAAAACAGTTAATGAAGAAAGCATGCACTTTTAGGTCAAAAAGTTTTGAATTAAATATGACAGCTAAGGATACGGATACACAAGATTTTTCTAGGTCAAACGTGAAAATGTAAGTTACGGCCTTAAACCGATATCATACTTCCTATAGGCCCGCATCTGTGGCTTAGGGTTAATATTATTATCAAGGGCGTGAGTAGTGATTGATCACTTTCGTATTTCATCAATATTTTTCTTATTCCATTGTTGTGTCCGCACTAGGCCGGTCATATATCACCGCTGTGCTCGGTGCAACAGTGAAATTATTGTTGCAGTATGATAATCGTGAGAATATGCAACCGTCAATAGACCAGTAAGTAACCGTAAGTAAAAAGTAGCTGTAGCCCTACCATGAGCGCGATAGAATACACCATATATAACATGGACGTCTAACGCCAGCTCAAAAATGCCCCCAAAATCAATTGTTCAATTGTGCTAAGATGGGCAGGACATAGCGCTTTTCTTAACACCGCGCATATTTCGGCGCAACATCTTTGACAAATGTTTATAGAATGTAGCCAATCAAAACTTTGATGGACCAATCACAACTATTTTTATATGGCGGTTTAGGTTTTTATAGGTTGATATTGAAATTAATTACCGTGATGCATTGAAGAGGGGGTGACACTTGTCAACTAAAATCCAGGACCGTTTTTTAAAGGCAATTTAGTATGGCGTGCGGCTTCCATGTTTTATTTATTCGTAGGCATTACGTATCGAGTCAAACCTAACGTATCTTTTACTTTTCTAATCATGGTACAGTTAAAGGCAAAATATGAGCGGATTGTTTCGATACCTATTTTTGCACTTGACTGTATGGCTACTGGCAAGTAATGGTCACGTTGGTATTAACTCGCTACGCAAAGCAGTCTATCACGCTTGAAGCGAGGGCGATGGACTAGTTTACGTATCTAGTAAATACTAGCGTAACCGATACTTGCCATCTCATGGTACGGCGACCGACCTTTATTGTCATCAATAAAGATAAAGATAAAGATATTTTATTTGCTAAGGACACACAGATATACAAGTACAGATAGTAGGTACAACACGGTTTCGGAAGCAGGTATCCTGTCGTCATCCGACATGCAAATTATGTTTAGAAATACAAACTACCTATATTTATCATTAAAATTAATACATTTACTTTAAATTGGTAATTATTTGATATTACTATTATCATTAATCATTAAGGATTTCAATTCATTAATAAAATTATACATTTTGTTTCCTATCTGGTATGCAGAAATTTGACAAGAAACTATCCAATTTATATAAACAATAGCCCAAAATTATTTTTAAAATTATTAAAATTCAAATTACACATTTATTATTACATATTTATTACATTTTTATTAATAGTAAGTCAATTTATAATTCCCTTCCATTCGTTCGTTCGTTCACGTTCACGTTCAATATTAAGTTACAAATACAAAAAATTTAATACACGCGGAGGTACGTTACGTATGTATTTTTTATACGATAACATTAAGATTGTTAATGATTATTACAAGTTATATTTGTTATTGTGGAGTACCCTTCTTTTGGAGGGTAGTCAAGGTCAACCTCAAGGCCCGAAGTCTGGAACTCAATAGGTTTCCTAAGTTTAACATAAAGCCTAGATTACACCATGAGTTCTTACGTAAAATACAGGGACGGAGCTCTACACTTACTAAGTGATATTCACCTCTCAGTACTTAAGTAGTATAGCTCCGTCACTTTACAACTCACAGGTGCAATGTCGGCCTGAGGAACAGTCGTAATAAGCGGTTTTGCCTGTAACATGTTTGCAGAATCATTGTACTTGATTCCTTGGCTATAGAAGCAATAAGTTACATATAGTATGAACAATTGAACATCCTTTAAATGTTAATTATAACAGTAAGCATTTTTATTTGTGAGTAATAGGTAAGATATAATAATTATATGTAACCGAAAACCATTACTAAAACACCGATCACACGGATTAGAAAATTTCAATCAACAATGAAAATCATTTAAGTAGTGTTATGTTTACTGATTCACAATATTGACTGTGCTTTGGGAACCGTGTGATCTGAGTGATATTTATAATCAATTTACGTTCTGCCATTTTCGGCTAACGTAAAGGATTTTAACGCAGAATGGGAAATTTATTACTTCATATGACCTTATACACTCTTTTGTTGAGCAGCGCTACGCTGCGTAGCACACACACTCTATTATGACATGTGCGCACTCTATTATGACATTTATCAACATTTTGGTGAATACCGTTGTTGTGAGTATTGAAATGGGTCCATATTGGCACTTTTCTTCGATAATTTTTAGTAATACCGCTTTTTAATCATAATCATCATTACTCCGAAAATTTTATCTCATACTTTTTTTTAACTAAAATTTATACTTCTACCTACAATGTTCATATTGATTTATATTTCAAATTTTTAAACTCATAATTTCATTTCTCTGATTTATCTGTACGCATAACGTTCTTTAAAATAAATTCTTTACTTATAAACATTTTTCCTATAATCACTTGTAGCCATAGGCTTCATAGCGTTAGCAGTTGTATCTGTAGTTAAAGTGAACCTAAATTATTATGTGAAGACCGGTGTTCTAACCAACCCAAACCACTTTTCTACTAGCAGTTCGTTTCTGTGGAGATCGCAGTTCTAACCTAATCTAGGTAAACCAGTTTTCTACTAGAAGTTCGTGTCTGTAGAGATCGCTGCTCTAACCTAACCCGCTTTTCTACTAGCAGTTTGTATAATGTGGAGGTCGCTGTTCTAATCTAACCTAACCTATTTTTCTACTAGCAGTTCGTTTCTGTGGAGATCGCAGTTCTAACGCAATTAATTATATTTAGTTATACAAAACCAGTTCAGGTGAGTACACAAACTGGTATAGTACAAAAATAATATAACTTTGAAGTATATTGTATAAGATAGGTATATGTGCCGTGTGGTGACGGCAGTAAGAATACATTTGTCACCATCCCAACTCCTCCTGCGGGTGTCGTAAGAGTCGACTAAGGGATTGAAGTGTCACTGACCACTATTGGATAAAAGATTGATGATGGGCAGCAGCGTCATCATACACATACATTACTGCGATCGCCAATCCGATTGCCCAGCGTGGCGATTATGGGCATTTACCTCCTAATGCGTTTATACGCATAGTTAATAGGAGAGGCCTACGTCCAGCAGTGGACTATCATAGGCTGATGATGATGATGATGAGGTATAATGAAAATTTAGAAATGTTTATAAAAATCAACATTATGAGTATTAACGATTCTGAGTTATGATACTTATGAACAAAGAACAGTATAAATACTAATCATTATGATGTTAAATTGTATTCATACAACGATAAATGTTTCTTATGAAAATGTTTCGGAAGAACTCCGAAAGAAACATTTTCGAAGTTCCAATAACCGAAGTTGTAATTTTATATGAACTTTGGCGCACCCCATCGAAATTTTTGTTGACGCCATGAGCATTGAAAGGGTTTAAGTTTTTTATTTCCTCATTTGAACTAAATAGCTGAATATAATTATTTTATAGGTACTGTGATTTTTTTATATAAACATCTATCTGCATTATTCATAGACGTCTCCTAACTAACCGAGCCGTTATGTATTGTTTGTCCCTTTCGCCCTTATAGATATTTTGATAAGAGCGAAAGGGACAAATTAATACTTAGCAACTTACTAAGTTAGAAGACGTTTATGAATAAGGTGGTATATTTTTAAGTGATTAATAAGAAACATTTAAATATGCATTATTTAATTTACAATAAGAGATCGGACAACGGCGCGTCATTGTTTGCAATAATATGGACATGACTCCAAAGTTGATTAAATGAATACGAATCATTTTTTGAGATTTGATTTCGAACCTTAAGGTGACTATTTATAAATATTTTCATAGTTACCGGCGTAAAATAGGTAATTTTCTGAAATGTATTAAATGATTAATTATTCAATCAAAATTTGAACCATTTCCTTATTATTGCGAACAATGACGCACATTTGTCCGATCTCTCTCTGTTTATAATACAAAAAGATTTTACATGTATTTACTATTATGAATACTATAATGACTATTCAGGACTTTTTACAACGTTCTATATCCTCATATGAATTGCAGATTAACCTATGCAGTAAACCAGCTATTTATCCTAGTAGAAAATTAAACCTTCGTCTGTATTTTAGCGACAGTGTGTTGTTTGTCACAATCACTAGGGGTTTAGGCACGTTTAGTGTGTTCACGCGAGCGACGGACAAACATATCGCTCGGTGACCGGCACAAATAAGGGGTATGTGTTTGTTTCAACTGAGGGTGGTTTAAGTGTGGCGCCTTCATTATAAGTTCGTATAACGAATGAGTTATGTAGTGTGATGTTTACCCTTTTTTGTATACATAGTATAATTTTTTATCAGTTAATCTTAATTAATCCTAATGACCTAAATAGAACTATCAATCATACGTATTATAATTACTAATACATTTCTCATTATCTCCTTACCTAATCGCATATTTAGCTAATTATTTAAGAAATATCTTAAATATTTAACTATCTTAAGCGTTTAGTATTCATTAGATAATTTAAAAAGACTCAAGACTCAAGCCGAGACTCAAGCCGCGGTGAAGCGGCAGAAGTACGCGCCCTTGGGACCCGGCTACATATTCGTGCCATTAGCGGTGGAGACAGCGGGCTGTTGGGGTGGAGATGCGATGCAGTTTGTGCAGGACATTGGTCGCCGGCTCAGACTAAAGGGAGAGGATCTTCATGGCTATCCAGCGTGGAAATGCTGCCAGCGTTATGGGTACTTTTGCACCGGAAACGGCAAGGGACGGGGTTGTAATGTGATAAGACTGATAAGTGATAAGCTATGCGTGTGTATTGAGTGTAAATTTAATTTTAGTAATTTGTGTTATTTCTAATTTCTTTATAATTCATTAAATAATTTATATTTGAAAATAATATCAAATATGATATAAGGTTTAATTTGAAAATATAATACGGATATCGACGTTTACATTATAAGTTATCGACATGTTACACCCCTAACGCTAGCGAACGTTTATGGCCCCATCGGCCAGATAGTTTTGCGGAGAGTGTAGACATGGGAGCGAGCGTGGTGGCCATAAAGATCGGAACACGGCTCTATTCCTAAGACCTTACGGTACCTACATGTTTCGATATTTATGAGCCATTGGTATTGTATACTTTGTTATAGCGACGTTGAAGTTGAAAATAATTTTCGTACTTAATTAATTAATATAATTTCGACGCATTTTAATTACATACATATTAGGTTTTATGATAAAGATTTTTTCCAAACGTGTGATGTACCTAATTAGTATGATTACAGGTTTTGATTTATTCTTACATTTAACAAATACTACCACAATTTAGATTTGTGAATCTGAATACTTTGATACATTTTACTTACAAACATTACCTATAATTTTAAATCTCCATTAGTTCTTTTCGGGTAAGATGTAACCGTTTTTTTGAATGGGGTAAGGCAACACGTCATCCACAACAACAGAGCAATGGCATTTTGTGTTGCTCTATCCAAAAAAAACTATTGTTTTTCCTCAAAACACCCCATACTTACCCACTTCCTACAAATTCTAATGTAGAAACTTATATATATCTGTAAACCTATCATACATTCCACTTGAATGTTTAACAAAGCTTTATGAGTTCAAGCTATTAGTTTTTTTTTATGTAAAAGGTATAAAGATTATACATATGCCTTTTATACCACTTCAGTCATTCGATCAATGGATAGGGTTGAATAAACAAAATACAAACTTGACTAATTTATGAGCGAATTTTTGGACATGACGCCATATAGGTAAATTCATCATCATAAGCATTGTGCAAACAAGGCCAGAAATATCAAAACACTGCGTACTTGTTCTATTTTCAAGATGCTCTCGGACATGTTCCGACATTTATGAACAACAACTGTAGCCGTACCATGACTTTGCATCGGTAACATTAGGTTTTACTCAATACGTAAAGCAAGGCATCGCGTTCACTCCAATATGTCAGTGCGAGGGCGATAGAATATATTACATTTACGTATCGAGTAGGTAAACCCTAATGTATCCTTTACTTTCCAACTCATAAAGGGTGCCATTTCATACCATTAGGTATTATCAAACCGTGATTAGAATGGGATTCGAAAGTACTGTTGACACAACAGTGTATAAGTCAATCTGGGACATATTCACAGTTATATTAATATATTCATAGTTTAAGTGCAAAATACTTACAAACAATAGATTACTTAATCACTCACTACATCGACAAACAACTCTGTTCTTGATAAATGTTGTGTCATTTGTTGCGTCAACAGTAGTCTCGAATCCCCTTCTGATTCCGGTTTGATAATATTGTTTACAAATTTGATATGACGGTCTGGTGCAACAAAATTTAACTATTTTCAACAAAGCTGAGACTCACAAAGCCACGATACGAGCTAAGCCAAAAGTTTAACACATCAAGTAGCTAACACCTCCCGCGACAGCATCCTATCTGTAGACTAACACAGTGCTATGTTTCCCAGGTCTCACAGAGCAGTCAGAGAGTAAGCTACTTACAAACAAACTAAGCATGTACTTCGCACTAGCGTTCCTTTACACCCTCCACGCTATGGCCACTCCTTGTGTTTATTAACCTTACCTTACCAAGCATGACAGACTTGTAAATATAAATTATGTGTAACAAAAAAAAATCGAACTCGTTAAAAATTCATAGATACTACCCATGTCAGAACAATAACATTATTATTATTCCAACACAATATTAAAAACTTTTGATCCTAATGAAACAATAAATGTGTCAGGGCACACGGAAAGGTACCTGTTACGGTGTTTAAAATGGACTTTACCTATTAAAGAACACACAAGGTCTATTTTAAGAGTCGTGACAAGGTGCCTTCCCATGTGCACTAATTCAAATATGTTTCAGCATTTTCATATAATACAGTATGGGTACGAAAATGTAAACGGAATTGTAATATAAAACTTCGTTGATCTATCTTCGCTTATTATCAGTGATCGGTTTTTTGGATTCACCCTCGCGGGATTTCGCGTGTAAAAAATGACAGGTGTGACTATAAAAAAAATTAATATAAATTGCATGGAAATACGTATAAATAGGTAACCAAAGTTTATTTTTCAAGTTACTATAGAAGACTCGCCGGGGGAATCCAAAAAACCGATCACTGCTTATTATCATCAAATAAGAACTGTAAATACGTACCTATTTAAAAGTTCCAAATCTAACACTATTGTTTTATAGATTTGGATATTAGATTTTTTTTTAAGAATTCAAAAGGCAAAGACTCACTGCATTGTATGCATAATTGCGTGAATGTATTATTATTACATCTCAAAATATTACCATTCACGAAAATTAGTCAAGATTGAGCACGAATAGTTAATAAACACAAGTGGGTATCATTGGTGAGTAGAGGAGGGACCCAGATACTTCATTAAGCCTATACATAGTTAAACACCTCACACGTTAAACTCATTTGCAAGTATAATAGTGTATTATAGTCAATCCTATTCAGGCATAATTTAATTAATTAGCAGTATTTTATGGTCCTCAAATTACTTCGGGACGCAATATATTAAATTGATATCATATAGTGTTCCTTTAATATCGATAGGCACTATATCGATGGTTTTCATTCCAGTTGGGTACGTCATTTTGCAGACTATATAAAACCGCTAACATGGGCAAGTAGCCTCATTTAAAGGCGAGGTTATTATCTTTATTTAATTATTATTAACATTTTTTTATTGTTTCCTTTTCGAAGATATTACCTTCTAAATGCAAGTTACAGCTATCTTACTTTCATTAAACTTACATCCGTAAACTATAGCATATACTATACCCTTACCACATTTATTAGCTACTTAATAAAATCAAACTAATTAATTCTGCGTCAACAATATTTACAATTTACTGCTTACTTGTTTTATGTTTAAAAACAGTCATGGACAAAGCTTCCAACATCGACAAAGCCTATCGATATTTTGGGAACACTAAAGTCTAATACACTTAGTTGCAAATCGATTGGGCCGGATTATTTCTTTACAACGGGAGTCGCTGACGTCACCCCGCTTTATTAATGATGGAGATACTTTTTATCGCACTACACTGTAACCGTTTTAGACGATATTGAATCGATTGCAATTTAGTGTTAAGGCGAATATCCAATTTATCAGACATTGATTAATGCAACAATATTATAAAGGGGTAAGTGGCTAGCTAGATGCTAATTTCCATTGTCCCCTTGTCATTTAGCATGATATAGCTCTCACACTTTCAAAATAGAAGTAGGCATATACCTAGCACTAAAACAAGTACATTATACATACCATTTTAACTAGAAATTCATATTTAGTAGACAGTGACTGACATCTGTTTTATTATATTAAATATTCAAATATTGTTGTAGTGCGTTTCACGTAGAGAATGAAATTGAATTTATAATTACAATATCAAACATTTACTTCACTTATTTTAGTGATTTTTAGTTTTTAGCAAGTAGAGCTCTGTTTACAGTTGCAACAGTGAGGCGCTGTGAATTGGTGAGTACAATCGTAAATAATTATTCTGTGCGTTTACTACATTGATATACGTGTATAAAAATATTAATATTATTAAAAAAAATCGAAAGTGCATGAAAAATCGCAATACGTATATACTTAAACTTAATGGTATATACCTACATATGTCTCACATGAAACCCGAATTGCACTTGTATCATTATTTTTCAAAGAAAGAAATAAAAGACGTAGTTTCAAGGTCGTCTTAGTGCACCTGTGCTTTAAATATCTTCAAGGATAGAGTGAAAGGTATTCCAATTTGTAAACCACTAAAATAATTATGAAAACAAAAAAATGATAATCCTGCATTATCCATATCGAAAACAAAGTGTAGGTATTTATTCACAAGTGTGTACTTAAGAATCACTTCTAAAATTGTTTACCTGTTTTTTTAATTTATAATTTATATGTTTCTCTATTTAGTAACCATATCTAAAACTTCAGAACTGAGTAAGTAGGTGTTTCCCGTTTAAAACTTACAGTAATCTTATCAAATAAGACATTATTTAAAGATATACCTATTGTACCCCGGCCCTTCAAACTTTTTATTTGCATGAACACGCGTACATAGGTAATAGATATTAAAGCTAAAAAGTTAACAGTGCATAAGACTAAAAGCATACAAAATAAAATGAAATCTTAACACTTTAGATAATTATTAGAAAAATAAAATTTATAACGTCAAAAAATAAGGTAGGTCAAAATTTACATATAAAAGATTTTCTGTGGCTACGCCGTTACCGTTATACATTTAAATGTCAAAAGATAAAAGAAATGCCTAATACAAGACATTCATAAGTCCAAATTATTAAATAGTTATGTAATTTAATTGTATTAGCCATTGAATAGCTTTACGTTAAGTTCTACATAAGACGTACAATTTATTCAAGGTCTCGACCGGCCAATCGGAAAAGAAAAGTTGTAGGAAACTTTAAAACAGTTTAAGATTCAAGTAGCGTTTCAGCTCGTTAGGTCGACGATGCATTGGCGAGTGGTTGACCACTCTCCGCAAATGGACACTCGTCTTTGTTACAAAGAAATCTGAAGCCTTTTGTGGAACTGGCCTTGCTATTATGTTCCGTAATTTAAATGGTCCATTTTATACCAGGACGAAGATAATAAATAAGCAACCAACCTTTCGGTAATGGTTCCTCAACCCAGCGGTCCCATTTTAAATGACAATACAGTGACACGTAACTGATGTGTGGAATGAATTCAACTGTACAGTCGCCAGGTATATCGGAGCTCATAAATATCTGAGCAGACCTCTATTGTCATACTTGTCATATGCACTCACACGTCATGACGTGTGAGTGCATATTCAGATAAAGCAGTACCATGTCCGATCCGATTTTGCTATTATAAATTACTACTTAGCTAACTTACTAGGTTGGTATATACGTCAACAATATGCTTCCACAATTAATATTTATTTATGTCTATGGTATCAGGGATTAGCGAGAAAAGTACAATGAGTAAAATTTTGCAGGTGACACGATGTTGAGTCGAGCCTGTCGAAGCGAGGCGTTTGACACATTCATCGCTGACAATTATGTGATTGATAAAATGCCTTTACCAATCGGCTAATGCCACCGTCGACAGATGGGCACCCACCTTAATCCTTGTTATGTCTAAGTACTGATCCGTGCACGTGGAAACTATTAGAAAAAAATATTCGAGAGCGGCTCAACTGCTTAAACAAAGTTTCAAAACTTGAAACACGATCTTTTGGCTCTCTAGTCATTGATCAAGTACCAAGATATTATTTATCTCACATGACTAAACTAGAGTCGAAGATATAATGTTAGAATTTAATTTTCTTTACAGTAAGAAAATAAGTCAAAACGAATTGAGACAAATGTAATATATTATAATACCTGTAGCTACAATTGCGACACAATACATGGAAACTTTATACACCAAGGCACTTCCATAATCCATCTCTTCTTGTCGGTTTTTTCCGGCTTATATTCTTGCCAAAAACAGCAGAGTACCCACAAAGTTCACCAAACAAATTTGACTTAAGAAAGTTTCATTGAATTAAGTCATTGTGTTGGAATCCCGGTATTTTGGCATCTGGGAATTGTCTGGAGTCTTCAGAGCTCCATATATAGGTTAAAAACTGAACTAAAACAGTTTACTTTGTGCATGTAGTAGTAGGTAGTTTACAATGTAACAATAAAATTACATTTGAATCCGGTCATTTAGTTCAGATTCGCGCAGCTACTAAAATACGTAGGCACGTACTACACCAACTAATAAAGTACTTTCGTGAGACATAATAACTTTAAATATAATTTAACTGTTAAAAACTCACGTGTATTCAGTAACTACACGCGACATATTTTGGAGAGCTTAGGTTTCAATTAAATAAAGGATACTTATTTATTGGTAATGAAATTATTTAAAGACGATTCTGGGAGAGCAGAGCTAATTAATTTACAACAAAAAGCTTTTCTAAACATAAACGCCAAAAGTTGATTAAAAAACAAATGGTTTATAATCCAAGTTGCAATAATGAACTTCAAAAACCTTTTATCATTATAACATTAAGATTGCGTTGCGATTGCCCTCTCAAAACTTTGTTATTAAGCAAAAAAAATATTGTTTTGCATTTCTTTTCGAGTTTCTTAAAATAATGCTGTATCGCCGGGATCCCGGGATACCAAGGCGTTGGTGGAAATTTTCATACTAACTGTTTATTAGGGAAATTCTTCCTGGCTACGCATTGGGCGAAAGTGGGACAATCGCGTCGGCGACAATAAGCGAAAGTATTTCTTTAAGAGTCCTCTTGAGTGTGAGTTTTATGTTTTAGGTACCAGACTTTCTTAACGGTTGTACAACAAAAAATAAGATATTAGTTTCAACGGCATAATCAGAAGACATGCAAAAGTAAAAATGAAAATTTTGGCAACAATCATTAAATCTAACTAATTCATAGTCTATAGTTTTTACTCCTAACTTATTCAAATGTATTGTTTTTTTTTTTCGTTTATTTCATCATCTTTCAAAATGGTCACATCAGTGAATGAAATCGTTAAAACTTTTTAGCAAAAGCTTGCTAAAACGATAGATTGCATTATAAAAAACTTTCTTGAAATAATCAGTGCTGAAAGAAAAATTTAAATGATTCAATGAAACAGTTTAAATTTTAATATCCTTAATGCGGGGTCGTGGCCATCTTGGATCGAATTAAAGCTCAAAGGCAAGATGAGCACTCCACGTCTAAGTATAACGACATAATTGCTATTAATCTCCATTGCTGTTACGTCCTTTCCAACTAGAACTATGGAATAGTTTTGCAGAGAGGGAATTTGCTTCTTTGATCTGCGCTGTTATCCTTAATACGTACAAAGCCTATCGCTAAAGCTTACCAGTTAAGCAGTGATCTCCGATAAGACATATAGTTTCTGTTGATTTTGGAGACAATCTAACACTGGTTTTCTAAGATGATGTGGTCGAATTAATATTAATAACAACCCTGTTCTGTAGGAATGTGTAACGTCGGTTAACTAGTTATTTGGGTGTGTTACATGGCTGAGCATCTTGGCTGTTATCCAAACAAGGTACTTGACCTATGATACAGAACTCAGTGCCAAGGTTTTTTATTTAAATGCTGAACACTATTTTAATGCGCGACAAAAAAGATTATAGAAATAAAACGCTATAAAAATATTATTTACTTACTTATCCCCGTATTCGTAAACGTCCAACATTCGCATTTTAGTTAAAAATGTGTTTTGTCTTTGTCTGTCATGTTGATAATAACATTTTTTAGAAAGAGAAACAACAAACGGAAATGTTGGACGTTCATGAATATGGAGATTATAATTTGTCGACGAATACTATATTCATATTTTGTTTATCAATTCCGATGGTACTACTGTACTGTTCATATTAACTGTAATATATGTACATACAGGGTGAACGATATGAAGTGTTACCAATTTCAAAGCACTGCGATTTTTTAGTTGCAACAATTTATTACCATAAGTAAGAAATAACTAGGAGAAAAATTTTACATTTTGTGATTAAATTTACTTTTAGTCAGTATACCTTTTGCCTTGTCTTCAAATCGTAAAAAAATATTTGCTCCCAGCACGTTTGTGACCACTGGGTAGTGGTATGTGCCAGTGAAATATGATCGCTTTCTTCATTGCATTTATACTAGCATATTTAATTGCTCTCACCTTTATCTTCAAAATAGACCAGATAAAAAGTACGAAACTCACTGAGTAATGACACGTGAAATTCGGTTATCAACCATTTTTGGTTCTTACAAGCTTTATTAGCCGAAGCTCAGTTTCGTTCTTATGTTTGCTGTCTACAACTCAAATGTTTGCTTGCTTAAGACTTCAATGCGGTGTCCAAAACATATTTCCGATAATAAGCCGCTATTACTTTTGACACCAGACTTAAAAAAATCTACTTGGTAACACTTCATATCGTTCACCCTGTACAACGTGTTACATCACCCACAGAAACCCTTGAACGGGGTGATTTGTTAGGTTATACTGAACAACTTTTACTATGGAGCTAACCCTGAAATCCCAAAAAAAAAGAGCCAACTCTTTCATGCAAAATGTCGTTGTCGATCGGTCACAATGGACTCATTAAAACAACAATAATGTGCTTATTGTTTGAACTAAGCCGAAACATTTATATCGGATATCATACTGATACTAAAATCTTCCTCTTGAATCTCCACCTTGATCTCTTAAGTCAGCCTCCGTAGCCTAGTTGGTAGTGACCCTGCCTACGAAGCTGGAGGTTCCGGGTTCGAATCCCGGCGAGGGCATTATTTGTGTATTTATTTATCACAAATATTTGTTCCTTGGTAATGGATGTCTATGTATTTAAGTATCTGTTTATCTTTCACACGATGATTGTGAAATTGTAGTCAAAATTGATGTAAAAAACGCCTTTAATTCGGTAAATAGGGACACTTTGCTGGCAGAAGTAAAGGAACAAATTCCCGAACTCTATAATTACCTTTATCTCTGCTATGCAGATCCATCTAAATTACTATACAAGTCCCACCAATTATCATCTGAGGTGGGATGTCAGCAAGGTGACCCCCTTGGGCCAGCAATTTTCAGTTTAGCCATAAATCACATAATACAAAAAATTAAATCAAAATTTAATGTCTGGTATCTAGACGATGGGACCCTAGGAGGTGACGTGGATACCGTACTGTCCGATTTGTCTCTTATCAAAACTAATTTTGAAAATATTGGTTTAGAACTAAATTATAGTAAATGCGAACTCTTTATTCAAAAGACTTCCTATAGTTTGACTGTTTTAAAATCCAAATTTGATTGTCTGACTCCTGGTATAAAAATAGTAGACAAATATTCACTTTGCCTCCTGGGTTCTCCTATTTTTGAAGAATCCTTTCCCGATTATATTTCTAACTCGATTTCTAAATTCCAAAATCACGCAAATCGTCTACTCGAAATTAGCCCTCATTATGCTCTTGCGATTCTTAAGTTTTGTCTTTTTGTCCCTAAATTGACATACGTGCTCCGTTGCTGTCCGTTCTGGAAAAATATTAATTTATTAACACCTTTAGACGACTTAATCAAAATTACCATAGAAAAAATTCTAAATATTCAGCTAACGGAGCGTTCCTGGTCCCAAGCATCCCTCCCTATACGGTATGGGGGTTTAGGGATACGAAAAATTTCATGTGTGGCTTCTCCTGCATTTTTGGCATCCGTCCACAGCACGTCTGATCTCACAGGAAAGATCCTAAGGGCTCTGCCTATTAACTGTGAGACTGCGGGTTTGGAGGACGCCAAAAATGCATTCATAATTGCTTGCCCTTCTAAAAATTTTCCTGACAACCTAAAATCGCAAAGGAGCTCGGACAATGTGTATTGTGATCTAACATACAATTCTCTTCTAAACAGCTCTGCAGGTCCAGATCGTGCGAGACTTTTGGCGGTCGGAACCCGGGAAGCTGGTTACTGGCTGCATGCCCATCCTTCGACTGGTACTTTCCTGGATCCGGCCTCTCTTAGGCTCGCAACCGGCCTGAGACTCGGGGGCCGCGGTATGTACCCCTCACTTATGCTGTTGTGGCACAGACGTGGACCGACTGGGACACCACGGACTAAGTTGTCAAAAAAGCGCAGGCCGTATTTCCAGACATGCGACGCTTAACGACATAATCCGCAGGTCTCTTGCCACGATCAACGTACCTGCTCTTCTTGAGCCTACTGGTATTATTAGGGATGATGGTAAGAGACCTGATGGTGTGTCTTTGGTTCCTTGGAGCTTGGGACGGATGTTGGTATGGGATGCTACTTGCGTAGATACCCTGGCACCGTCCCATCTTCAACGAACTACGTTTAAGGCAGCCGCTGCGGCTGAAAATGCCGAATTTTTAAAACGTAATAAATATAAGGGCCTCGGCAAAGAGTACGATTTTGTACCGTTTGGCGTAGAAACTTTAGGTTCTTGGGGTCCCAGCGCACGCAAATTGTTTGCTGAGATCGCGAAACGTCTGGTTGATGTAACTAGAGACCGAAGAGCTGGCGACTTCCTCGCACAACGCATCAGTATTGCGATACAGCGAGGAAATGCCGCCAGCATCCTCGGTACAATGCCACAAGGGCCAATCTTAGATATAGGTTAGGTTAAGTAGATTAGTTAGATTTAATCTATGTACATAAATATTGTAGTTTTGAAAATAAATATATTAAAAAAAAGTATCTATATGTATCTATTTATTATATATATCGGCGCCTGTTACCCACATCACAAGCCTTATCCTATATTTGTATGAGACGTCCCAAGATATTTATTTTTATTTATTTAAAAACATCGCATCAAAATTTGACCGTTTTAAATATACATACATAAGCATACATATTTAATATACATAAGCATAACAGATTGCAGAGACCGAAGTGACTATGTTTTATACTATGTAGTGATGATGGTAACTGGCAATAATATTATAAGAACTATACACCTACATTTGTGTGTGTATAATATTATGTAACATATTATGTAAGTACAAATTGTTTGCTAAGTGAACACGTGAGACATATGGGCGTTCATGTTTGTCCTTTTCGTTTTTTCGTTGCACGTAACTGGCTATAATATTGTAAGAGATTGCACTATTTCTCTTCCTGGTTAGCAATAGCATTAAAAAGTAATCTCCGTAGTCCCAAGACCTAGATAATAGAGGTCCACTACGAACTTTTTGTTCTATTTGACGATTAATAAAGTCTGCTCAAGTTACCAGTCCGCCGAGGTTTCTAATATCAAGCTCTCTAAGGCTTTTTATTATTGGGCTCAAGATAGGTCTAGGTGGAGATATTTAGCTGTATTAAGGTTAGCTACATTAAGTCCTAGCCTGCTACCGCGAACACCGAAGTTCGTAAATTTCGAGGATTTGTCTCTGTCACTCCAACGAAGGTGTCAATAGCGTGACAGAAAAACCCCGAAATTTGCGGGTTTCGTTATTCGCAATAGGGCCGCAGGTCCCACCAAAAGTTAGCGCTTGATAGCTCAACTATAAAAACGGAACAAAAGATAATCGATTCTGTGTAAAAAATAGACACGGCGATATTTGTAGCTACTCGCTCAGCTAGTATAGTTCCTAACTCTATTTTGATTTCCCATTGTTTTCATACAAAATTTA
This sequence comes from Thaumatotibia leucotreta, assembly GCA_025490895.1. Taxonomy (NCBI): domain Eukaryota; kingdom Metazoa; phylum Arthropoda; class Insecta; order Lepidoptera; family Tortricidae; genus Thaumatotibia; species Thaumatotibia leucotreta. The sequence continues at coordinate 13,457 of JALPQI010013680.1, read as the reverse complement.
AGTTTCCGTTACGCGACGATCGTAGTAAGTTGATACAGAAAACGTGACGTAATGAATTCTTATTAGAACATTATTTAGATCGAATCAGCTCGTGATTCTGATTCAAAGGAGCCCAAGCACCTCCAGATCTGGAAGAATCAAGCTTTCGAGATTTTTTAAAAACGTCCAATATCATACAAAGTTGTGTGAGCGGTTCGATAGACGCGCATCACGCCTTATTACGACAATACCGGCTAGTTACATATTCGCGGGCGATTGGAACATTTTAGTTTTGAAGACTATACTATTAGTACTACTTCTGTTAATTTTAAGAGATACAGTCAAAGGCTACACAAGGTGTATATAATAATGGTCAAAAATAAATACGTCCGAGTGCACTTTAGTTCCGTGTAATATGAACGCCGTAACATATTTATAAGAGGATTCTTTCGATACATACGTTTGCACTTGTGTGACTGTACGGAGGACAAAATATGCATTTATAACACTAAGAAAAAGCAACAATCTAATTTTAAACATGGGCTTTTCACTCGACTTGTAAAGAGCATAAACCTGGAACCGTTACAAATAAGTAGGTTAAAGTTAAAATAAAACTTTCATACGTAAGGTTGCCGTGGGGACTAACAAGAAGAAGACAGCGGTGATCAAAGGGACTTTTTTTTATTTATTTTAAGACTTTCCCAGCGATATAGACTTTATAAACTTGTTTATACATGTTCAGAAAATGAAGGCACGTGAAACATAAGGGCGTTCATTTTGAGCTTTTTCACGCTACACGTTTTACCTGTTAACCTCGTCCTGCCCAATGTGATTTATAAAGGACATATTCGATTTTTAGAACAAAAGAAAAGCGACTATTGTATTTTCAAACTAATTAGATATAAATTCCAATAGCTCAAACTTAGTATGACGGGCAGGACGAGGTTGTACAATAAATTTCTTACTCAGGAATGATTTTTCAATCCCTAGATAAAATAAATCGTTAGTTAAAATGGTAACTGTCCTTTTCTTATGTCATCAGTCAAAAAAGGACAGAGCTAACATTTATCTGATAGATGTCAGCCTTTGTAACCTAGTTAGTAGTGACCCTGACTACGAAGCAGGAGGTTCTGGGTTCGAATCCCGGCGCGGGCATTATTTTGTGTATTTATTTATCACAAATATTTGTTACAACTTATTCGTGGTTGTCTATGTATTTAAGTATTGTATCTATTTATAATATACAGGGTGTTTTTTTTTCGACCGTTCAAATTCTACGTAGTGAAATGTATGAAACAGCTGATTTTTTTTTCGCGATTTCGACTTTGTCCCCATAGTAAAAGTTGGTCAGTATGACCTACACATTCACTACGTAGAATTTGAACGGTCGAAAAAAAAACACCCTGTATATATCGTCGCTTGGTACCCACAAGCCTTAATCGAGCTTACAGTGGGAATAAGTCGGTTTATGTAAGATGTCGCAAGATATTTATTTATTACAAAAATATCTTTGTATATAATTTGTATTGCCGTGTGGTGACGGCAGTAAGAATACATTTGTCACCACCCCAACTCCTCCTGGGGATTAAGGTGTCACTGACCACTATTTGATAAATATATATAGTCCTCCTTGTCGTGTCCGACAACGGCGACCCTCACATTTTTCTTAGATGAGCACGTATGTGGCTCGCAAAACCGAATTTAGTTTTAAAAAACCGGTTGCATTGTGCGCAGTGGAGCCGACCCTGGTCGTCATACGTGTAGGCGTAGGAAGGTTTAGGTCGCGTCTTCCGTAGGTGGTGTTTTGCGTCCAGGTGTTCAAGACGAGTTCCTTCAAATAAGGCTACACCTTCGCAAACCCTTTTGCGCCATTCTGGTCTCATGGACGCCAATTCTTCCCAATGCTCGGGTGGAATGTCACACGCTTTAAGGTTGCGTTTTAATACGTCCTTATAACGCAAGTACTGACCACCATGCTTCCTCTTACCAGCCGCCAGCTCAGAGTAGAGTATAGCTTTAGGCAAACGCTGGTCACCCATTCGCAGAACATGCCCACACCATCTGAGCTGACGCTGCATCAACAACGCCTCCATGCCGTGCATTCCGGACCGGCGAAGAACCTCAGAGTTGGGGACGCGGTCCTGCCATTTAATCTTAAGTATCGATCTCAGACATCGCAAATGGTAAGTGTCTAATTTTTTAATGTCTGGTTTATAGAGGCACCATGTCTCAGAGCCATATAAAAGGACGGGGATGACTAGAGCTTTATAGACGGAGATCTTTGTGTCTAGTTTGAGATCATGGGACTTCCACACACGATCAGCAAGTCGTCCGAAATTGGCAGCGGCACTAGCGATGCGCGATGGTATCTCTGAAGCCAAGGTGTTGTCACATCGGATAGTGCTTCCAAGATACTTAAAGTGGCTAACTTCCGCTAGTGGTTTCTCATCTAGATTCAGGTCTCTTGGGTCAGCTTGAAGGCCTCGCTGTGGTTGTTTGAGAATTTGCGTCTTAGAAGCACTTATGACTAATCCGAATAGTTGACAAGAGCGATTCAAGGCGTCAACGTAGCTCTGGAGGTGTGCCATACTATCGGACATAAAGCATACGTCATCAGCGTACAATATCTCCAATATAGAGATTCTTTGTACTTTTGACTTAGCCCGAAACCTTGATATGTCAAAAACCCCTTTTTCACTCCGAACATTCAGCTGTATTTGGTCACTGCAACCTTTCAGTGCGTCTCTCATTACCACAGAGAAGTATATGGCGAAGAGTGTGGGTGCCATGACACATCCCTGCTTCACTCCGCTAGTGATCTGGATTTCCTCAGAAAGTTCACTTTCGTGTTGAACCTGTGCCTTCATACCAACATGGAACTGACGAATGAGGTTTACGAACTTCTTTGGATATCCAGATTTTTGCAAGACAAGCCAGAGAGCCTCGCGAGGAACTCTGTCAAAAGCTTTCTCTAAGTCCACAAAGCACATGTAGAGAGGCCGTTGATGTTCAAGGCTTTTTTCTTGCAGTAGCCTTACAACAGCGATGGCGTCAATGGTACCCCTGCTGGGTCGAAATCCGCATTGACTTTCAGGGAGGTGTTGTTCGGCTACCTCGCTTAGGCGGGTGTTAATAATGTGTGCGAGGATTTTACCGGCACTGGAAAGAAGCGATATACCCCGGTAAGAACTGCAATCGGAGACATCACCTTTCCCTTTGTACAGCTTACAAATTACCGCATCTCTCCAGCTCTGAGGCACTTCTTCAGTATTCCACACTCTTAGGACAAGATGAAACAGTCTTTTTAAAATACATTGTCCACTATACTTGTACACTTCAGCTGGTAGCTGGTCCATTCCTGGTGATTTCGAGTTTTTAAGACGCTTCACTGCTTCTACGAACTCCTCGAAAGTCGGCGGCTCATCAAGATTTTGGCAGACTGGTAGTTCCTCAAGCGCATCTATATAAGACAGGTCAGCACTAAGCGCATCAGGGTTCAAAACATCATCGAAGTGTTCCGCCCATCGCTTTAAGACGGCGTTTTTATCCGTCACTCGGTGCTGACCATCTTTCGAGTACATTGGAGCTGTTTTCCTTACACGTGGCCCGAAAATTGCTTTTATGCCTTCGAAGAACATCCCAGTCTGATGAGTATCTGCGCAGTGCTGTAATTCTGCAGCTTTCTCTTTCCACCACTTATCTTTGAGTTCGCGAACTTTTGATCTTAAATTATGCTGAGCCTCCCTTCTGCCATTCACGGACTTTGAGTTGAGTTCATGCCGATACCTTTGAACGAGCGATCTGAGGCTGTTATCAGATGCGTCAAACCAGTCCTGATCTCTTTTTTGCGGTTTGCCAATAGTACTCAGAGCACAGGCATGAAGGTTCTTTGCAAAAGATTTCCACTCTTCTTCCGTTGTTGATAATTCCGTCTCCAGAGAATTCACAGCGAAAGCTGAATCCAGCGTCTTGCCCAGTTCTGATGAGGTTATGAGTCTAGAGAAGGCCAGTTTAGCTGGATGTTTGTGAGGTGCACGCCGTGGAGCTTTAAACTTTAATTGAATCTTCGACCTGATAAGACGATGGTCAGTCCAGCCCAGCGCCCCACGCATCGCTCTAGTTATGAGAACGTCGCGCAGGTCCTTACGGCGGACGATGACGTAGTCTAGGAGATGCCAATGCTTAGATCTAGGGTGCAACCACGAGGTCTTATATTTGTCAGCAAGGCGAAAGAAAGTGTTAGTGATACCAAGACTGAATTCGGCACACAGCGATAAGAGAAGCGATCCATTATCGTTGCACTTCCCGACACCATGTTTGCCGATAACACCGCCCCAGAGATCACAATCCGTGCCAACGCGTGCATTAAAATCTCCCAGCAAAATTATCTTGTCTTGTTTAGGAACACCTCGAAGAGTCTGACGAAGCTGCTCGTAAAACGCCTCCTTATCCTCTTCCGGTGAGGGCAAGGTTGGAGCGTAAGCGCTAATCAGGTGGGCGTATTTGTTGTTCGCAATTTGTAGGCGAAGAGTCATGAGGCGGTCATTGATACCCTTAGGTAGATCACTCAGATTTCTCGCTATGCTGTTGCGTATAGCAAAACCCACGCCATTGCCCGCCCTCTCACCGGTAGGACGTCCGCTCCAGTGGTATGTATAGCCGCCCAGTTGTTCGCATAGTTCTCCACAATCGCTCAGGTGGGTTTCGCTAATTGCAGCAATATCAATTTTATATCTAGCCAGTTCTCTTGCTATAAGAGCCGTTTTCCGCTCTGGACATAAGTTTTGGTCACTGTCTAGTAGAGTCCGTACATTCCACGTGGCTATGTAAAACTGTCTATTGGTTTGAGTGGTTTTGATTAGCTTAATTGTCTTTCGACCGCATTTATCGATGCCCAAGCGCCCGCGGTTAAGCACATAGGTTATGGTGAGGCAGACTATTTTTGGGCCACCTTTTCTAGGCCCCTCCTCTGTGCAGAGGAAAGCAGAGCGATCCTAAACAGGGCTGCTTTGTCGCCAGTCGTGCTGCCGAACCCAGAGTCCCACCTCGGTCGACTCCGGGAGCGACCACTCTCTCCTGGCCGCCTACGTGCAGAGTGCTAACTAGAGTCTCGGTACATCGATACGTCGACCCCACCGCCAACACCCCATCGCCGTAGGGCTTTTAGAGGCTCGAATCCGGAAACGTAAGCGAGGGTCATCTGCGCGTGAACTTATTTATAGTGAACAAGCAGTTGCGCCGATGCAAGTCCACTTCACTCGTCCCAACCTCCGTGGCCCAATGGACCGGTATACCGGTACGATCGGCAGAGGTTGAGATGCAGCGGGGAGGCCGTAGCCACAAGATGGATCCTGACGTACGCCCTTAGGGTTTCCGCGTTACCCTGCCAGATCGGTAGTTACTTACAAGGTCTTACCAATGTGGACTTTATGCTTATTGCTTACGGGGATCGACCGTTAACTACTCCACAGATGATCGTGGATGTAGTCCCCTTCTTTAGGTTTAGCCCACTGACGTGGTTTACCAGGGTGTGGCCGCTATGACTATAGCTTCTTGGAGCCACTAAAGAAGAGATTGTGGTGGTTAAATTAAATATGCTACGAACACACCACTACACCCTATTTGATAAATATATTGATAACGGGCAGCAGCATCATCATAGTGGACACATTACTGCGATCGCCAATCCGCTTGCCCAGCGTGGCAATTATGGGTATTTACCTCCTAATCCGTATATACGCATAGTTAATAGGAGAGGCCTACGTCCAGCAGTGGACTATCATAGGCTGATGATGATGATGATGATAATATAAGTTTTAATTAGAGCACCTATTCTGCGACACAAGGAAAATGTCTACAATTATGCGACTTAACGTAAATAAAACTTAATTATCTCCAGCGGACAGTTAAAAAGTAATTAAAAATGTGATATCACTAGACGAGAATTTCGCAGTTGTATTTTTATATTCCAGGCTGTAATTAATCCAAGCCAGCACAAAGTTTATTCGGTGAAGAGTTAAGCTGAACTTTAACTTGGGACGGAAATAATTACGTAGGTGTACTTAAGTAACGTAGGTACTAATATCAACCGCGAATAGATTTTACTTGAATAACGAAATAAAAATGTGTATATTTTATATATAAAAAAAATATATAAAAAAGTCTACGTAGTGATTATAATTTTCAAGTAAGTATGATCTACTTCTATTTCTTTGGCTCTACCGAAGAATAAAGATTAAGAATAAAAAGTGGTTTTTACTGGTTTGTCTGTCTGTCCGCGGCATAGCTCAGTGAGTGTCAGTACCTACTAGAAATTTGATTTTTGGTTTTGGCATACATATTATTAATCACTCTGACAACTACAGGTAGACTAAAATGTATAGAAAAAAAAATCGGGTACCTCCTCTACTACGTCAGCCCCCCCCCCCCCCCCCCTTTTATTTTATGGTAACAAGATATAGTCCATAAATAAAAAGAATAGTTTAGCTACGTACGTTTTAATTTAAATCGCTCGATGGCCTTTTAAATTCGGCATGTAATTTTAAATTGAATAAGCATTTCTATTTGTGATTACTACATAGTATAAAATAAAGTCACTTTTTCTGTCCCTATGTCCCTTTGTACGCTTAAATCTTTAAAACTAAGCAACGGATTTTGATGAGTTTTTTTTTAATAAGTAGAGTAATTCAAGAGGAAGGTTTTTATGTAAGTATAGTACCCGTGCGCAGCCGGGGCGGGTCGCTAGTATATCAAAAAACAACAAATCGCAATACATATGATGATATTTCATTAAAACAATTGGAACCCGATGCCGTTTTTATTAAATTGAGTACACGAAGCAATAGATTGCACCGTCTCCTCTGCGATTATCGGTTGGTTGCCGCTACCGTTCCTAAATGGATTCCGACAAAGCAATTTTGTACCGAGCCCCAATGTATCTCCATGCAATATTTATCACCTGAGTCGAGTCGTCTCTGGAACTTCTTTTGATTTTGCTTACATATAACAGGAAACTTTCAAATATTTGCGGTGATTTATGGATTTTTCTTTAACTATGTAACTTGTACTCAAATATTAACTGGACTGAAATTTGTAATAATGAGTGTTTTCACTTGTGTTTTATCTTTAACCCTTTATAAATAGGGCACCGATCTCAAAAACGACCACCCTATAGCACTATCTTTTTGTATTTTTTCATGTACAGAATTTTTAATACTATTTAAAAAATGGCGTTGAGGCTTAAACTTACGATTTTTTTAAGTCTTGCCTGATATAGGGTTGACAAATAATTTACATGCATACACATATTGATAAGGTAACCTTCCGAGTTTATAAATTATATTATATTTTAAAACGCATGAAAGAAAAAAAAAATGCCGATGCAAATGATCAAATGAATTAGGTATTTAATTATTTTATTTGCTGTCCATTTTTTATTATTTATTGATTACATACGACAGTTCATCTCACGTCACGTGAATGAATAATTATTTATTCAATAGACACCTACAATGTGTCTTCAATTACTAGCCAGTAAATAAGTAATTATTATCTACAAGTTATTTATTAGGCAGCAAACAGTCAGGCCCTTAGAGCCAAAACTATTTTAATTTAAATTAATCCTCGCTATAATATTTCAGGGCAGGGATTTTAAGGGACCTTAATCCTGTAAGGCTACCTATTAAACCTCATAAATTTTAAACGTCCATTGATTGAAAATTAAGTCATCCCCTCTCCATGTCAAAAATATAATTTAATAATAAGCTTCACGCTAAGTTTATCATACCGATTCTTTATTCCTTATATTTATTGGTTATTTTCATGTATAAATATCGCACATCTGGATCAAAATAGTATTATATAACTCAAAATGTATGTATTTTTAAGGTTCCGTACCTCAAAATGAATCAAACAGAACGCTTATAGGATGAATATACCCTGAACAAAGATACATAAATTTTGATTTAACACTTTTTCCATTTAGGTGTGCGATTTGATACTACTTTATAGACATCAAAATAAGATTTTGTTGCTATTTCGCTATAGCCCGTTCGCGACAGAGGAGTGAACAGCAATAAAATCCGATTATTATTCTTCGAGGTCACATCTGTACTGTCAAATATATTTACTGTTCTAGAGAGAAAATCACATTTTATCTGATCTAATTTTTGTACATAAATGAAGATTGTAATTTATACACTTTTCACTTATCAGCATGCATCCTTGTTTCGTCTCTAACGGCCGTTTATTATGAGACCGCGTCCAGCTTTCCCCACGCGTACGCATGCTTGTACGTGTTTTATACTAAACGGGCATTTTCAATAGACTAAATGTGTACACACGCTGATAATATAGGTACATGTCTTCACCCTATAGCGACTCCTGTCCGCGTCATAGGTAGACGCGTAGTGCGGTTGCGTTGATTTTACGACACATTCTTACTGCGCCTAAAGGTGCGTGCAGACCAAAAGAGCATTCGCTGTTCTTTCCCCCTACTCTACGAAATTCGATCGTTACGCGAAACGTAATTCGTTGATTTCGTAGAGTGGGGGATAGAACAGCGAATGCTCTTTTCGTCTGCACGCACCTTAAGAACTCGGGTACTGTGTACTTCCCATGAGCTAGACGTGTGAAGAACCGTTAATGTGTACGCTATTTACTTTATATTCATCCCACTCGTGCTCACATATTGATGCGAATGAAAGGGCTAGAAAGTAACGCAATTGATAAAGTTAGCATACGTCACCAACACATGGTAAAATTAAAAACACATCTATCATTAAGTTGCCAACCTAAACGTTACGCAAATTACAGCCTGGATGCTTAGCCAAGTTGCCAATCGCTAACGCTTAGTAGCATATCGCAGTTTTCCCTCTCTGTCACTCTTTAATATTAGTGCGACAAAGACAGTTAGCAGCCTTTCGTTTACGATTGGCAACTTAGCTAAGCATCCTGGTCAGTATGTCGGTGTGATAATTTTTCCGAACAAACAGGGATCGGAACCGATTTTTGAGAAAAACCTCGAAATAGCTCAATATTTTGAAATGTTTTGCGCTCTTTATGTGGTATTCAAGATGCATTTTATGTAATTATTTACATCGTATTTTTAAATTAATCTATTAACAAAAAATATATTTAGGTACCGAAGAACGAAAAAGAACGGAATTCGAACCGTTCTTTTGTATGGAGAAAAAACCGGTATCCGATCCCTGCGAACAAAACCAATGACATAGTCATAAAACAATAAACAAACCGAACTCCATCAACAAGTAGAGTTAATTTTTCAATAGTGCCAGCCAGTTGAAATATTTGCGGCAAGTTGGCTGCCGTCGGCAATAAATCTAATATGTTCCTGGCGCGCCATTCTGATATATGAGAAAAAGGTTAACAAGAACTGTTGCCTTTGTAAAGTGGCTTGTGTATTGCCTCTAATGTGCCCGTACATTAAATTTACTTTCAAGTCTTTGAAGGTTACTATTGTATTCATTAAAATCGGAAGCTTTAAAAGACTTTTAATAGGTATCGGGACGAGAGTTGAGGTGAATGATTACATCCAAATGAAGTCAGGTACTAATTGCAAAAAATGTAGTGAATGAATGACTTGCGTCAAAACATTGAAGCAAATCCCTTGAACAAACTTTTTGGTCAATCTTACAGTTGCAATTGGGTTTGCTGTCAGTACGAAAAAATAACATTTCAAATTCCCCGTGTGCTTACATGACATGTTGATGCGTGCGTCGTGACCTTAACTCCCGTGCCGATACCTATTGTAAGAAACATTATACTTGTATTATGTTTATAGCCTTATATTGATATGATAATGTATGCACTTAGCCTAAACTCTCTGGTTCTTGTCTGTGGTCATGATGACTTTTTAAAAAGTACTGTCAGATTCTGGTTTTGGAGGGAGTTAGAATTGTTAGAAAATTTAGAAATAGGACTTTGGTTGTAATTATACTCAAGATAATTTATGTTAATTGTTATTAAACAAGAAAACCTACACTTCTTAGTTTGATTTCTATAGTTCAGAAGTGGAATAAAACAATTCACGTGTCAACTCGCTCGGAAATTCGCCAGTTTGTGTACTAAAGTAACTGAACCGATAATACGAAGAAATACGAACACCAAATATGAATAACAGTAACGATAAAGACACTGTTGAAGACAGCAGATCACGATCAAGGAAACGAAAACGTGAACATCTTGTTATGTTCGTTTTTAAAGGTGTTCAAAACGCGATGAAGATTCCACAAGACGAAGTTATCGTGAAGGTAGTGCTCGTACGCCGTTTTTGCTTGAGCAGCGCACTGCTGATGATATTTCACCTCTACAACACGATGGCAATAGTGAGAATCTGTTAAATGAATCAGGCTCTGCCCACTATGCTATTTTCTTGGTGTGAATGGAAACAGAAATCGATGAGTTCATTTCCAAATAGTGATGATTATGCTGAGCTACTGACTGAAATGCTGTCTAAAAGGATAAGATACAATGAGTCTAGAGTTATATTGCTATGGAAAAAATCAATTTATTGCACTGATGTGAAATTACAGTGATATATTAAAAGGAGATATTGTATGGAAATTGATAAGTTACCGTCTGAAGAGATATAAGAAATGACTTTGATTTAGTTATTGGACAAGCATGGGCAAACATAGCGAGAGAAGGGAATTTACTGATAAAGATGAGTATTCTGTTCATATCTTTATTAATATTATTTATTTATTATTTATTTAATAAGCAGGCAGGCAGTTAGAAAACTGATGTAGCCTGTATCCAGTGATCATTGTGACATATCTACATTTAAACAATATTTTTCTGGTATTTGTAATGCCCAGCGTGGCGATTATGGGCATTTACCTCCTAATGCGTCTATACACATAGTTAATAGGAGAGGCCTACGTCCAGCAGTGGACTAACATAGGCTGATGATGATGATGATGATTTGTAATGTGATAATGAGATAACTAATGTAATACAACAATTATTGAGAACTGATATTTATATAAAATTAAAGAGGTACGTAACTAATTATGGGTAGGCCCCCCACAAGCTGGACCGATGACCTGGTGAAGGTCGCAGGAGTCCGCTGGATGCAGGTGGCGCAGGACCGGTCATTGTGGCAATCTTTGGGGGAGGCCTATGTTCAGCAGTGGATGTCTTTCGGGTGATATGATGATGATGATGATGATGATGATGATGATGATGATGATGTAACTAAAGTTCTGGGAATAAGCTATAAGTACTATAAGTGTTCTTGTAATTTCAGATCTTGGCAGACTGTCTAGAGCAGGCCGTGAAGGCAGACTGTCTAGAGCAGGCCGTGAGTGTTCAGATCTTGGCAGACTGTCTAGAGCAGGCCGTTGAGGCAGACTGTCTAGAGCAGGCTACGAGTGTTCAGGTAACTTCAGATCTTGGCAGACTGTCTAGAGCAGGCCGTTGAGGCAGACTGTCTAGAGCAGGCCATGAGTATTCAGGTAATTTTAGATATGGGCAGACTGTCTAGAGCAGGCCGTTGAGGCAGACTGTCTAGAGCAGGCCATGAGTGTTCAGGTAACTTCAGATCTTGGCAGACTGTCTAGAGCAGGCCGTTGAGGCAGACTGTCTAGAGCAGGCCATGAGTGTTCAGATAATTTTAGATGTTGGCAGACTGTCTAGAGCAGGCCGTTGAGGCAGACTGTCTAGAGCAGGCCATGAGTGTTCAGGTAATTTTAGATGTTGGCAGACTGTCTAGAGCAGGCCGTTGAGGCAGACTGTCTAGAGCAGGCCATGAGTGTTCAGATAATTTTAGATGTTGGCAGACTGTCTAGAGCAGGCCATGAGTGTTCAGATAATTTTAGATGTTGGCAGACTGTCTAGAGCAGGCCGTTGAGGCAGACTGTCTAGAGCAGGCCATGAGTGTTCAGATAATTTTAGATGTTGGTAGACTGTCTAGAGCAGGCCGTTGAGGCAGACTGTCTAGAGCAGGCCATGAGTGTTCAGATAATTTTAGATGTTGGCAGACTGTCTAGAGCAGGCCGTTGAGGCAGACTGTCTAGAGCAGGCCATGAGTGTTCAGATAATTTTAGATGTTGGCAGACTGTCTAGAGCAGGCCGTTGAGGCAGACTGTCTAGAGCAGGCCATGAGTGTTCAGATAATTTTAGATGTTGGCAGACTGTCTAGAGCAGGCCGTTGAGGCAGACTGTCTAGAGCAGGCCATGAGTGTTCAGGTAATTTCAGATCTTAGCAGACTGTCTAGAGCAGGCCGTTGAGGCAGACTGTCTACAGCAGGCCATGAGTGTTCAGGTATCTTCAGATCTTGGCAGACTGTCTAGAGCAGGCCCTTGGGGCAGACTGTCTGGAGCAGGCCATGAGTGTTTAGGTATTATCTCAGATCTTGGCAGACTATCTAAAGCAGGCTGTGATTAATAAAACATTTAAAAAAAATACATATGTATATATCAGATAACATTATAAGTATTATAACAAAAAGTCATGATTATACACTCTTATTATTAAGTTTGCAGAAAGTTTCCAATGAGTGATATGACAAAATTGCAGAGATATTTTATAGCTTTTATTGTAGTTCAGTTTGATATTATAAATTATGATCTGTGAATAAATACTTAAGGTAAAAATAAAAACTTAATTAGAAATATTGAGTTAACTATTGTTAGTGACAATGATATTAATGATCTCAGGTTATAGCAAAGTGTGTACCACATGTTCTTTGTTAAAGTTTATTATATAAAAAAATTGAGTCTCAGACTAATCAATTGCATAAATCATTACTGTTTGTGTTTTTAATAAAAGTAAAATGTTACTCCTTATTCTCAAGAAGTCTTTGTGATAACTGACCAACCTAATTTAAAGTTACTTGTTGTTGATTGCTTGGAAATTTTAAGTGTACTAGTATAAGATTATCTTGTTAGGACGAATCCATTATATTATGATCTGTGAATAAATACTAAAGGTAAAAATAAAAACTTAATTAGAAATATTAAGTTAACTATTGTTAGTGATGATGATATTAATGATCTCAGGTTATAGCAAAGTGTGTACCACATGTTCTTTGTTAAAGTTTATTATATAAAAAAAAATTGAGTCTCAGACTAATCAATTGCATAAATCATTACTGTTTGTGTTGTTAATTAAAGTAAAATGTTACTCCTTATTCTCAAGAAGTCTTTGTGATAACTGACCAACCAAATTTAAAGTTACTTGTTGTTGATTGCTTGGAAATTTTAAGTGTACTAGTATAAGATTATCTATGTTAGGACGAATCCATTCTGGAATTCGTCATGCATTTTTGTATCTAACAGTAGGTACATGTAGTTAGTGAGAGGGCTCACTAAATTATAATGGATGGCCGAGTTGTAAGAAACATTATACTTGTATTATGTTTATAGCCTTATATTGATATGATAATGTATGCACTTAGCCTAAACTCTCTGGTTCTTGTCTGTGGTCATGATGACTTTTTAAAAAGTACTGTCAG
>JALPQI010013679.1:0-39600 GCA_025490895.1 Thaumatotibia leucotreta | reverse complement strand
GGTATATGAATATGTGTTATTATTTTAAAGAATACAATGGAATGAAGGGCCAAATGAGCTAATTGTAGTATGCCAATGCGAGGCGTTTCTTTTTTTGTTTGACGTTGTTCATTACTGGTTTTGATATGTCATGAAATCCTATAATGGACACGTGTCCAAAGTTATTGTTTTTAACTTTTTTTTATTTTATCGATTTTAATTATTTCTTTTGTGGTGCTAAATAAAACTACGTAAATGGTTTTGAGATTGGTATTGGTATAATGGACAACGTGACCAAGACTGGATATTTGAAAGTGTCCATAATTGGTGTTCTCATTTTATCTTAGAAGCCGCCAAAGAAAAATTTTACACCCGAACAAATGAGTCAGGCTAAAATGTGAATAATTATACGAATAAAACTGATTTGAGATATATTTGTCTGTATTTTAATTTCACAAACATTACACTGTCCAACAATGGATGTCTATTAATGGTGATAACATGTCAGTAAATGGGTGTCTATAACTGGTACTGTCCATAAATGGTGGTCCATTACTGAGTTTGTGTTGTACATTACTGGTGTTTTAAATAGTCTCCAAAAAAACTATTTTTTTACAAACAGCATATAATTTTTAGATATGTTTGCCCTATTTAAATGTTTGTCCTATATTTCTTTGTCAAAAACAAAATCCATAGTTTACATTATTAAAAAAAAGGTGCCCGTAAACAAAAAAATAACAAATCAGCGACCTTAACATGTCCATGATTGGTGCCTTCACCCTATAGTCTCGGGCGACGAATTGGTTATAAATGTACGTAGAGAATGTACAGCAGCCTCGCACCCACCTTTAGTACCGAAGCCGAGTTGAACGGGTTCGAAGATGGGTTGTAATTTGGAAATAATATGCCTAACTGCAATTTTGGACGCAAGCCGACGAAACGTGGAGCCAACGGCTATGGGTCTTACGCCTCCATCTTTTTTAGATAGAGCGATAAGATTTGCACCGAATAATATGGGAACAATGTCGGGGTTGATATTTCCTGAGTACATATTATTCATTAACTTAGTGATTGAGTCAAGAAGATGATTTCCAGCATCACCTGCGGATAGGGACACTAAATCTTTTAGGTGTTGGGGTGTAATTCCATCGAGTCCACCTGCAGAACCGGTTTTAAATGAAAGAATCGCCTCGAGAGTATCCCTATTGTTAACTTGCAAACATACCTGGCTAGCCGTTGGTGGGTCGAGAAAATGTGGGGTGGAAGGAGCTGAGGGATGCTTACTCTGCAAAGCCATCAAGGTGTCCGAGTTATCGGGTGACAGTTCATCGCTCGTGAAAAGGAGTCTCGCTGCTCCTTTTAAGTCCCCGTCGCTGATTTTAGTTTCAACGTTCTTAGTAATGCTGTAATTGTTGTGCTTTGTCCGTTTGTTCACTGTGGGAGGGACACGATTGAGATCAAAACAATTGTTTTTAATTTTTGTTGTTAGAGACGTAGACTTGGGGCTATCTTCATTTACGTGTAAAGTACGGTATGAAAATAGGAAGAGATTGTGCCAATCCGCAATATTATTGTTTTCTGTGCATTTATTGATGAGATTGGATAGATGGTTTGCCACAGTAATTCTCGCACCCCGGGGAATACGTTTGACTAGCGGCGTGTTGTTCTTAAACGCGCTAATTTGGAGGTGGAAAGGTGTATTTAAGTTACTAGTGGTAGACAAAACCGGAGATAGAGTGAAATTGATATGAGAGGGAATCGTAGGTTGACTGCAACAATTTCTGTGTACCTTTGTAATGTGTATGTGAAGCCCTCTTACATTTTTAAATGATTTATTGCACTGATTACATACCTGGGCGGTCGATGAACTATCACCAGGTTGAGATAACGTTGCCATCGTTAATTATAAAATAGATATTAAATAACTTACAATTAAACACAAAATATAAAACACAACGAAAATAGAAAAACGTCAAAGTCAAAGAAGTTGTCACGCTGGCAGGACAGAAGGCCGGTGGTGCAGCACCGCCACGGCAGTAAAGCCTCCGCGGTCGGCCGAGCCGAAGAGTGTCTTCGCTTCTTTCGATTAGGTACTAGGTACATACGACCTTTACTTTTTCATAAAGGCCTTGGAGGCAAGAAAAGCAGATAAATATGAAGTAGACTAAGCGATTCGTTTACAGCTTCTTAGGTGACATGACGTGTCAAAATGGATCATTCACATCATTCAAGAGAATATTAACTTTGATTTAAAAAAAAACTCAACGAATAAAGCATTTAGCTCGTTATTAATGTATGACAGTACTTTTGAAATAGACACGTAACAAAATTACATATTTATGAACTCGACTATACATGTCTAATGTAAGAACCTAGGTACCTAAAAGATAGGACGCCTCTCACAATGGCCGCGGATCTCATTCACCTTTCATCATTCACGCCAGCTTAGCCGGATCGAACTGTACCTAAGTACCGAGTCGGGTCCATTTTTCTCAGAGCTCATAGTTCTAAAGACATTACACGTGTCACAAAATAAATGACTTCCATTACACAGCTAGTTACACAGCCCTAGCTCAATTAGTAAGCTAAGTGTGAGCTGAGGATTTGCCGCGAGCATTGCTGTAGGAACTCAACCTTATTCCTTATACTTTGGGTTGAAAATTACGTGGTAGTTTAGCTGAACAGTGGCGTAGGAGATAATGTTACACAATGAGGGTTGTCACAAGGATGGATCGTTGGGGAATGTGTCTAAGCGCATTGTCTGGATTTAAGCGAGGTTAGCCGCATTTTTTCTGAATAGAGGGCCGGTGCGATTGATTCAGCTGATTTTCTGCAGTCCTGAATTGATTCTGCCGATTCTGTTTATTAGTTGGAACATTCACGGCGTAATTGTGTTTGATCGCTCTGTCGTGTCAACGTTTCTAAAATACAGTCATACTATTTGTACACACAATCAATTGAACTCCAGTATGCTTAAGCCGTGTGGTAACGGCAGTAAGAATACATTTGTTACCACCCCAAATCCTCCTGCGGGTGTCGTAAGAGTCGACTAAGGGATTGAAGTGTCACTCACCATTATTTTATAAAAGATTGATGATGGGCAGCAGCGTCATCATAGTAGACACATTCCTGCGATCGCCAATCCGCTTGCTCAGCGTGGCGTTTATGGGTATTTACGTCCTAATGCGTTTATACGCATAGTTAATAGGAGAGGCCTACGTCCAGCAGTGGACTATCATAGGCTGATGATCATGATGATGCTTAGCACACGATTGGTATGTCAGTATGTCGCCGCGAGATAAATTTTCCATCTTTTACCAACTATATGAATAAAAGAGGGATGGATAGTCTATCTCGCGGCGACATATTGTCGCACTAATCCTGTGCTAAGCCGCCAGGCCACTATGGAAGCATGTCAAAGCCTCTGAGAACTAGTTACAGATTCAGTCTTTTTTTATTATTTAAATGTAGATTTTTACTTTGATTGAATGTCATTTCAACTCATTTCTCACATTCTCTCATGAAAGATCTTGGCACGTGATACGAGTATACAGGGTTGCCAGTGCCATTTAGTATAATAAATAAATAAATAAATATCTTGAGACATCTTACACAAATCGACCTAGTCCCACCCACGGTAAGCTCAATTAAGGCTTGTGATGTGGGTACCAGGCGACGATATATAATAATAATAATAATAATCTGTAGCCGTATCCGCCGCTACAGAGAGCGTGTGGATCGATTTCAACAGAACCGCCTCTTCCAAAGTGACCAAAGGAAGTTATACCGAAGGTGGGAGGGAACCGATCATCATTTGTCCGACGCGCATCTGCCGGATGCTACTGCCATGACTGATTTCTGGCGTAACATCTGGTCGGTGCCCGTCGGACACATCGAGGGCGATTGGATGAACGTTGTTGAACGTGAGTGCGAGAGCATCGAACCTATGGAGGCAGTTGCCATCAGTGCCGATGACGTAACTTGTGCCATCCGCCCTGCCCAGAACTGGAAAAGTCCTGGACCGGACGGATTGCACAACTTCTGGCTAAAATGGTTTCGGTGCTCCCACTCGCGATTAGCAGCGCAATTTCAACAAGCCCTTGAGCTTGGTTCCCTGCCTCCTTCCTTAACAACAGGTGTAACCTTTCTGCTCTATAAGTCCGGTAGTACCACGGAACCGAAAAACTACCGACCCATCACGTGCTTGCCTACACTATACAAGCTCCTTACATCCATTTTGAGAGCAAAAATTAACACGCACATTGTTGCAAACAATGTTCTGGCCTCTGCTCAAAATGGATGTAGGGTTGGGTCCCGTGGTACTAAAGAGCTCCTCCTCATTGACATGACCATTTGCCAGCAAGTCCGGCGTAACAAAGGGGCCCTCTCCGCCGCTTGGATTGACTACAAGAAGGCCTATGATTCGGTGCCTCATTCATGGTTGGAGAGGGTCTTGGAGCTGTATAAAGTTGATGCAGCTTTAAGATCCTTTCTCGGCGCGTGTATGGGGCAGTGGACCACACTGCCGTCATAAGCTAAAAGGCCGTCTTTTGACAAAAGTTACTTTCGAGATAATTGCAAAAAACCTTGTTTTTGTAATTTCTATGAAATGAAACAACTTTTCCCACTTTTTTCTTTTGTATATGGGAGCTACATATATGTACGTACAAAAAACAGTTTTTGTATGTAATTTATTACATTAGTATTTTTTTTATTTAACAAAAATACTTTTAGCTTAGTTTTACGCTTAAAAAGCTGTAGGTTGTACTAACCTAAAAGGCAGCAAAAACACGTTATACGGCATTCTAACTTAGGATTTCTCTGTTAACGTATGGTTACTAATCAAAAACGCCGTATAAAGTCACATACGTTTTTTTAGCTTAGCAACAGTATACTTTTTTTATTAAAAGTCTTAAGTTAAAACGTCATATAGCACTTATACGTTCTTTTTAGTTAGCATTTAAGCAAGATTAATACTTATTTTAAATTTTCGTATCGCGTGCTAATCTTAAAGTACGTATAAATACCAATGGCATGTAATATACTGCTTTATAGATTAGTTTTTAGCTGTTAAATGGATATAAGTACGTTTATGCAGTAACATATATTTATTAAATATCTTAAATAAATAATAAACAAATATCGTGGGAAATCTTACACATATCGACATAGTCCCACGATAAGCTCAATTAAGGATTGTGAAGTGCGACAATATACATAATAGTAGATACATAAATAGTAAAAATGTAATACTTAAATATGTACACCGCTACGACCAAGAAAAAAAGATTTGTGATAAATAAATACACAAATAATGCCCTCGCTGGTATTTCAACCCGGAACCTCTAGCTTCGTAAGCAGGGCCGCTACCAAGTAGGTTACGAAAGCTGACAAATATTTGAAACAAAAGACACATTTTTAATCAGGGACAAAAAAGGTATACAAACAAATATAAAAATTGTTCTCAGATTTATGCTTTAAATTAATAATTTTATTTAAAATCATTAGGTTTTTTTTTAATAATTATAACTTGTGTTACTCGTAAAAATTTAAAGCTTTTTTATGTTTTACTAAATAAGGAATCTCGTTTGTGTTATTCTCAAGTATAAACATTTTTACAATGTATGCTACTTTAATTGTCTTTGGTTCGAATTTGTTCGAATTGGTTCGAAAGTTACCTACATTATTTGAGTAGAATATTAGCAAAAACATTAAATTCCTTAACAAAATATGTCATGTCATGTATAATATGTTTTAGATAGATACTGCTTAAACTAAAACCCTATTTAGGTATTAAGTAGTACGAAAGGCAATCAAGTTAGCATTTGTCACAGTACTTTTAAAGCTTAACAGTATGACATAGTGTGATTTCTCATTTAGTAAAACATCAAAAATAACTTAAATTTCTTTGACATATTAACTTTGTTAATAATTAAATATTGGTAACCAAAATGAAAAATTTCTCATAAAGTTTTGGGATTTAAGTGTTACAGAAATGATTATAATACAATAAGATGTCCCAAGTTGGTTTAATCCAAAGTTTTTTAAATAGTTGCACTTCAAATTTGATAAAATCTTTGACTTCTTAAATGTATATAACTTCAAAACGAGGATATTAAGTAAAGAGCAGGTAAAATAAATAAATAAAATATTACATATAAATATATAGCGACTTTCTCAACCAAGCAATGAAAAAAATGTAAGCAAAAAACAACAAAATAATAGAGCTGTACTTCCAAAACCATGCTTCATAGTTAAACATGTTCCTTCCCCTACAGGGGAAGGAACTAACTATTGAAATAACTAACTATTGAAAATTACAAGATAAAAAAATATACTATCATAATGCACCAAACAACAAGACTTTGCATTTTTGCGTTGCAACTCGTGTGAATATATATTTTGAAAGGGCTGAATGATTATGAAGCCTGTACCACAATTTATATGGTATAAAATCGGGACTTTGCGGGCCTAAAATCCATTGACGGCCTCTTCACCTAGACTCGTCTTATACTTCATACTTCGCAGCCATAATATCCGGCATATTATAAAGAACCTAACATCAATATAAATATTTATAAGGAACATAATATTAACGACTAATTAACGCGCGATAAGCTCTCGTAGGGACCGTCACAACCTGCATACCTACTGCGAACTTCGGAATTCACAAATTTCGGGCATCTGTCTTTCTCACTCCAATTACGTCTTCATTGACTAGTTCTAATATACGGCTTTATTAACTAGTTTGTGACAGTCACGGCCATTTTACATGTATACATCGAATAATTACGAATTCTGTACAGACTAAAAATAACGTATAACAGTAATACGTAGTTATAGATTAGTGCCGTGAAAGAAAAGTAGTAAAGTGATGCTAAGGTAAAATTACGTATACGACATTTTTATCCAAATAAAACGTTATACGATGTTTTAGACTAGAGTCAGATCCAATGTTGTGGTACCGATACTATCCTAAAAGAACGTATTGAAGGTTATACGTCTTTTTTGTTTTGTATTTGTCTTATACGTTCTTTTAGGCTAGGCATTGTGAATAATATTAGGTTCTTTTCAAAGGTTAAAAAGACGTATAGCTAGCATATACGTCCTTTTAGCTTTGAATAGGTCAAAAGTCGCCTTTTAGATTAGGAACTCTTGCAAAATTGATGTGTATACGGCTTTTTTAACTAATTTATCTCGAGAACTAAGCCTTCTAGAAGAAAATGGTCCAGATAGGTCGATGCGGCTTAATCTGGACATTACGAATATCTCAAAAAGTCAATTTCGCCAAAATGTCAAAAGACGGCCTTTTAGCTTATGACGGCAGCACAGTCCTTCGTCAGCCAGGAGGCGGAGATGACCCCTCTGGCCCGCAGGACTTCATAAGGATCGAGCGAGGAATATTCCAGGGTGACAGTCTGAGTCCCTTATGGTTCTGCCTAGCTCTGAATCCCCTCAGCACCTTGCTGAAGAATTCAGGACTAGGTTGCCGGCTTCGGAGAGAGGGTGAAGTCATTTCTCACCTTCTGTATATGGATGATCTCAAATTATTTGCGCCAAATAGCCAAGACTTGTTGGAACTACTGCGAACCACAGAAGTTTTCAGTAGTGCCATCAATATGGAGTTTGGTGTCGATAAGTGTGCGGTTATGCATGTGCAGCGGGGGAAAGTAGTAAATTCAACAAATTTACAGCTTTCTGAGACAATGTCGTTCAGATCTATCTCGGAAGCAGAAACCTATAAATACCTTGGTATGTCACAGTCTTTGGGTATTGAAGATATGGGAATTAGACAGGCGGTGAAGGAGCGCTTTTTCAGCCGGCTCACAAAAGTACTTAACAGTCTTTTGTCAGGAGGCAACAAAGTGCGCGCCTTCAACGCCTGGGTAATACCCATACTCACATACTCCTTTGGCATACTAAGGTGGACTCAGACCGAGCTGGACGCCCTGGATCGAAGGGTCCGTACGCTGCTTACCACTCATCGAATGCTACACCCGCGCTCATCAGTTATGAGATTGTACATCCCGCGGAAGTGTGGGGGCCGCGGCTTCTTAAATGCCAAAAACCTCCACAACCACGAGGTGTACAATCTTAGAAACTATTTTCTTAACAATGAGTGCGGGATGCATCGTGATGTGGTGGCAGTAGACCGGAACTTCACGCCGCTCTCCTTGGCAAAAGAGAACTGGCGCAAACCTGTGGTACTAAGCACCGAGGACCGCAAGGCGGTATGGAAGAGCAAGGAGCTACACGGGCGGTTCTACAAGGCCCTCACGGGACCTGACGTAGATCTGCTCGCGTCGGTGAACTGGCTACGATTCGGGGACCTCTTCGGAGAAACCGAGGGTTTTGCCTGTGCAATTGCTGACGAGGTTATCATGACGAATAACTACCGGAAATATATCCTGAAGGACGGTACGGTCGACATTTGTCGGGCATGCCGCCGTCCCGGTGAGTCACTCAGGCATATTATTTCCGGTTGTTCTCAGATTGCTAACACCGAGTACTTGCACAGACATAACCTCGTAGCCAGCATTATACACCAGCAGCTTGCTCTTCAATACGGCCTTGTGGACGTCGAAGTGCCATACTACAAGTACACAACTGCACCAGTTCTCGAAAATGGTCGTGCCACGCTCTATTGGGATCGACCTATCATCACGGACAGGACTATTGTAGCCAATAAGCCTGATATCGTGCTGGTAGATCGATCGCAGCGCCGGGCTGTGCTCGTCGACGTCACCATCCCCCATGATGAGAATCTCGTGAAGGCCGAGAAGGACAAGTCCAGTAAGTACCTAGACTTGGCCCACGAGATAACCGCCATGTGGGATGTTGACTCGACGATCATAGTCCCGATAGTCGTTACAGCGAACGGTTTAATAGCGAAGAGTCTCGACCAACATCTTAAGAGTCTCTCGCTAGATGGCTGGGTCAAGGGTCAGATGCAGAAGGCGGTAATCCTGGACACGGCCCGGATAGTCCGTCGGTTCCTCTCTCTGCGACCTTAACCACCGGCAGCTTGGGCCCGCCCCGTTGCCGGCGGCAACCTAGGTTAGGTTTTTATAATGTGTTTATATTTTGTATTGTTTTTGTATGTTGTATTGTATTTTACTTTTATAACCATATTATAACAACCTAGCCTAAGAGAATATTTAAATAAAGGAAATAATAATAATAATAAAAATTTATTATAACTCATTATAAATACAATGATATAACTTATCGACTAAACTTATTAAAAGAACAAAAATTACAAGTGCCTGATCTAGGGTAAACCCTGTGTTTCAGGCAAACAATCAGTATTACATTAAATAATCTACAAAAAAAAAAAAAGAAACATGAAAATATAAGGTGCATCTTAAGTCTTAATTATCATTATCAAGTACAATTATTTAGAAACTATTTGTATAGCTTTGGTAAATAAACTATAGTACATTATCGTAAATAGAAACAAAACTTATTTTAACAACAAACGGTTAATAACTCCTCTGTATCCTCGTATGACATATCTAGTAAGGCATCCCGGATTGCTTTTCTACACGTGGCATGGTTGAGCGGATATAAATTAAGCTTTTCATTCAGCCTGTTGTAAAGAAATGGACCAAGAAATGGACCAAGAA
The DNA here is from genome assembly GCA_025490895.1 of Thaumatotibia leucotreta. Lineage (NCBI taxonomy): Eukaryota > Metazoa > Arthropoda > Insecta > Lepidoptera > Tortricidae > Thaumatotibia > Thaumatotibia leucotreta. The sequence goes on along the minus strand of JALPQI010013679.1, from coordinate 29,995 downwards.
ATGGACCAAGATATATATAATAGATAGATACATAAATAAATAGACAGGCATGAACATGACCAAGGAACAAACATTTGTGACAAATAAATACACAAAGAATGCCCTCGCCGGGATTCGAGCCCGGAACCTCCAGCTTCGTAGGCAGGGTCACTACCAACTAGGACAAATAATGTTTTCAAGCATGTACTGTTACCGGTGTCACTAGTTAGTTTTAAGAATAGTCTTAAATATTTTTTTTGGTGGCCCTGGAAATCAGCGGCGTGGCAATCTAGCCATGACACATGCTGAGTGGCAACCTTTTTGGTGTTTATAATTTCATCAATTTCTTTGTAAGTGTACCTATTTAATTGCCAAATAAATAATATTCTATTCTATTTTATTCTTTTCTAGAGCTCTTTTGATCCTAATGCGAGAAAAACAACGACCAAAAAAATGTTTCGGTTTTGTAACCCTGTATTGTTCATTTGGCGACATTGTAAACACAACATCACCAGATGGACGAAAACGACGACACTTTTATTCCGAGTGAATACGGTAAAGGGGGTGATTCTGGCCTACTACCGCGAAAATCGAAATTCGTAAATTTCGAGGATTTTTCTCTGTTACTCAAACGAAGGCGTCATTTCATTAGAGTGAGTGAGATAAATCCTCGAAATTTACAAATTTAGTTTGTCGCGGTATGGCAACCTGATTCTAAATGGCAATAGTGAATAAGGTACTGTAGAACGGGGTGGCTTTAAAATGCAGGGGCGAATATGAAATCGTAGTTGTTAACTCATACTGTTTATTTTTTACGATATATCGATTCGATTTTATCTTTGGTAAAATCAGATATTTAAAAAGGCATTTTTAGTACAGATGGTGCCTTTTTTAGGCTCTAGTGCGAGAAGTGAGTCATTTTACGTCAGGTTCAAAACTTCGAAGGGCCATCTGTACTAAAAAACGTCGTACAAGACACGTGCAAAAACGAAATTCGTAACTCGTGTCGATTTAAAACAGTCCCTATCGCTCGTGTTTTTAAACATCGCCACTCTTTTCGAATTTCATGTTTTTCGCACAACTTGTGTCGTAATGTACTATTTCATCACACTTGCTGTCTAAGCGCGCCATTGCTTGTGCGCGTAGCGGGAGTAATAGAAAGGTGAAATTCCCTAAGGAATAATAGATATGTTAGTACGTCATTTAATAATATTATGTCTTAAAACTTATTTTTTTGTCGGCAAGTGTGGTGAAAAACATTGTATGCATCACGGTCGGTAAGCGGAATACTAACTCGAGTCATAAAAGCCCTCCGCCTCACGGCGTCGGGCTTTTAACACTCTCGTTAGTAGTTCCGTACTTACCTCCTTTGATGCACAATGTACTATTTTCAACCTAAACGGAACAATAAATGGCTATTTTAAATCTATCAAAGTAATCCTATATTTTAAAGTCACCCCGTTGTAATGTTAACTACCTAACTCTGACACAAATATTTAAGGTATAATAACCATTAAAACAATGCCAATTTAGGCAATCTATTATGTCCATTTGCCGTGTGGTGACGGCAGTAAGAATACAGGGTTGGGCGGATTAAGTGTCCTATTGAAAAACATTCGTTTATCTATTGAAATATAACTGTTTTTCATACCCTGTATATTATTTTAAATCGTCGATTTAATCAGCTTCATGGCTTCTGAAACTCATTTGCATAACATTTACTTGTATATATTTTTAAGAACAAATGTAAAAAGCGGTATAGTTGGATAATGGTGCAGCAAGCATTAAAAATCGGGCGAGATTATCAACTGACTATAAAAGTAAATATCAACGTATGTTTTAATACTGCACACCATTAATTGTTTCAAGGAGTCCTCTGCTTCCAAATTCGAGCCGAAATTGGGTAAGCTTTAAATGATTTGAGTCAGCAAAGTACCAATAAGCACCCATGGGCATTTTTTACGAAACTGTGCCCCTTATTATATAATCTTCGATAAAATTATTAAGTTGAAGAGGGGTTAATATTTTGCACACTGCAAAATAATCACAAAGTTTGAGGCCTTTATAAAACAGATAATTTATTTATGTGCCCTCTCTCTTTAAAAAATATAAGAGTTAAATACAAAAAGTCGAATAGGCGGCACGAAGGTCATTTTTCAAACAAAATGCATTTTGATTGCAAGAGTTTGGTAAATGCCAGATTGATTATGGGTATAGTGTCTTATTAAGAACTAGAAAGGAAGGTATTTTAGTTACAAATTTATTCCAAAAAGTTAATCAATCAGGGTACAATATGATAAGAAGAAATACCAAGTTATAGCCAAAATTATGAGGCTGATATGATATTTACCTAGCAAAGTACGCTAAATCTTTAGATAACTTTTCAGTTATCTAAAGATTTAGCGTACTTTGCTAAATCCTACAAATATTTCCAAATACAAATCAATGCAGAGTTTTATTGAGACGGGTTAAGGCTAAGATTCAAGTTTATACTATGGTTAGATAACCTAATATGACATCACATGGCAGATAAGGTAGTGCGTGCCGGATGAAATTCCTTATATGACATAATGCTTAAAATAATACATGTTAAAGGGGAATTTATCAAATTTATCAATTGCTGCGGTAAAATATAGAATGTTTCTGATATAAATAACACCAAGATTTGTAACATTGTTTTGTTTTTAAACTTTTATACCACTTTTTAAGTAGGACACTTAATCCGCCCAACCCTGTACATTTGTCACCACCCCAACTCCTCCTGCGGGTGTCGTAAGAGTCGACTAAGGGATTGAAGTGTCACTGACCACTATTTGATAAAAGATTGATGATGGGCAGCAGTGTCATCATAGTGGACACATTACTGCGATCGCCAACCCGCTTGCCCAGCGTGGCGAGTATGGGCATTTACCTCCTAATGCGTTTATACACAGTCAATAGGAGAGGCCTATGTCCAGCAGTGGACTATCATAGGCTGATGATGATGATGATGACGATTATGTCCATGTTAGTAATCTAACGAAGTAAATGCTCTTCATTTTACCACCACTTTAATGAACAGTTTATAAAGACAGCCAATAACATCCTTTTCCAAGAAATTTAAATTATAATTTTATAAACAAAATGAAGCAAAAATTTCCACCTCAATATCGCACAATATCTAGGCGTTTCCGCTAATTAAGGACTTGGCTCTCACTCAACCGAGCACGTAATTAATTTTTACACCACTGTACATCGTAAAGTTTAATGAACGAGCTCGCTTAGCTGCAGTGGCGCGGATAATCATCCTAAAGGGTTAGGCTGGTGGCTATCAGTAACTACGTAGCATAATTTTCGTGGAATAAATCTGATTATATTATAAAATAGACGGATTTGTGATTTTTTTAAACGCTGTTGGCCTGTTTATCAATAGCTTGTGGCTTTTATACAAGCGGAAGTCCTTATCTAATTAATGTCAGTAAAAAGAGACTTCCACTTGTATCACAATTTGCTAAACAGCTTTTGATAATCAGGCCCCTGGTCAAAGGCTCCTAGTCTTAAAAAGAAAATTGAATTTTCACACCACCTATTCGAATACGGGCCTTTTCTTCCCTGCTAGGGGGAATCAAAGTGGCACTTTTCTGTTCAAGGACTTTCTATTGCCAGCCTAAAAAATTACAATGAAATATGAAAATAAACAGTACGTTCATAATTGATAAAAATTTATTCCGAATCGATTATTTGCATAAATATTAAATATGTGTTATATCTTTTATTTTTCTCATAGGTGGTGTGAAAAGCAGTATGTGTCACATGGTATCAAAATTATTTCTTGGGCGTTAACGCTTGAATCCTTCACTACGCTCAGGATTCCACTTTAGAATCCCTCCCTACGGTCGTGATTCAATTGTGGAATTTTTGGCTCCATTCAGGATTCAATATACGCCCACGCCGGAAATATACCATTTTGATCCGTTGTGACACAATCTACTATTACCCGGTCTCCATTGTAACTGAGTGGCTGATGAGTTTAGGTATCAGCCGTAAAAGTTGAGGACGTGGGATCAAATCCCAACTCATTCAGGCCCTCGCCTGTCATATCAAGCGTGGGTGTTCTGTGTCAAGTAAGTATAGGTAGTAAGAACCAGTATTCCCAGTAATAATGTAAAGCAAAACAGACATAATATTAAATATCACGACCGTTGTCAATTGGTTTAATTACTTATAGCATCGTAGGTGTACCAATGTAGGTTCGAGATTTATTCGGTTAGTTTTAGAACAATAATAATCAGCATCGATAGACTTACTTTGGCTTGTGGCACTATTTTAGTTAAACGAACTATTTCCGTTTTTAATAACAGTCATAATTATAAGATTAGCATGCAAATTGCATAAGTTGTTATTACAAGCCTACGTGGTAGCTAAATCGCGTTAAGCGGTTGATAGCAGTCAATAACATTTACCCCCACTACCCTGAATCCAAACATCATTTAGTTTAGGGTCACCCTGTAAGCAATAAAGCTGTGACCAAATGTATCAATAATGTCATGTCTAAGGCATAAGCGGAGGCGAATAGGTTGCTTTGCTACCTTCGAAGTGCTTCGATTCTTCTCGTCAAAGATCTGGCTTTACGATTCTAAGACGAAACTAACGTTGGACTCTCCAGATTTTCCTTGAATTTAGCAGTAAGCGACTTCGAACCTTTTTTTCTGGGAACTTAAGCGCGGCAAAAGAAAAAGGCAACAGGGAGAATCAATATTCAATGGAGTTCGGACGCAAGCGGCGATCTATGATAGCGCACAATTTCCCCGAAGCCAAAATCTTACCCCTTTTGGTATGTGCTTTAAAAGCTGACCATTGTTTTAAGTTCATTTATCCAGAGACCTGGGCGGCAGACAAGGCTGCTGTCTGAGAAGGATCGGCATTATTGATTTCAAATTTCAACTGTGTCCACTCTGAGACTAACGGCATAAAGACCAAGAACCCCCAAGGTAATTTGACCCAGAAAGGCAACATCTTTATGATCTCGAGCAATATGCACGTTATGACCTCTCGGAATGACATAGAACCTAGGAGTCCCCGGTAAATAGGGGCAAGTCGCCTTAGATGGGTACACAAGAAGAAGAAGAAAACAAATCAAAATCAAATAATTAGACAGAATCCAAATTACAATAATATGTTATCGTATCAAGTACATTTAAAACAAAAATAAAAAGGTACGTTACTTACTTAAGCTAGATAGTAGTAGATAGAGGTAATCCGTAAAAAATCCGGATGAGAAAAAAATGAGCTATAGGCTGTTTTACAATTTTAACTTAAGTGAGACTCAAACACATTCATATGTTTAGCGAAGCTGGTTACTAACGTAATTTAAGTATCTACACGTTAGGTTTGTACTCCTGACGATCATTCACTTAATGGGTCAAAACATGTCGAGCCATCATCGATTTAAATTGGGTACTCGAGCTACAGGCTGGTTGGTTTTGGTGTTGCAAAATGTTGCATGGCATCATCTTTCTCTCTTTGACATTCTAGTATTCTAAAACCGTGTCCTTGTTTTTTTTTATAACGTTGTGTAACAGAAATATAATAAAATTTGAGAGCCCAATATACTCGTAACACACAGTAAAGACGTTTCCCGCACTAAGCTTGTAACTTATTCAAACCACAGCGACAACGGGCTTCCAAATCAAACACGACGGGAAGGTAAATCACCAATACTCCGCCGCCCAACACATTTGACTTCCAACCCTCCCCCCGGCACTTAAGGCCGCAATTCGATTAACCCATTTATGAAAGCGGTCAACTGTATTGATGAAAATGATAATATTCCAATGGTAAGGAAAATGGATCTTCAGAGTTCTTTGATTAAGTCACTCTTTTCCGATACATTGGTTAAAATCGATGAAAATTATCATTCCGTTGTAGGCTTATAATGGTGTCGTGTTTAATCGTTTGTCGTTTTTGCCGTCAGGTTCTGACAAGTATAAGGTACACCCGCCTAAGATCGGATCTAATGTAAGATCGGATGACCGCAATAGCTACTACAGTAGTAGTATTTTTTCCTAACTGGCTATATTATGCATGACACCATTTCACCCCGCCCCTCTTGCTAGTATGCAGCAATCGCTCAGCTGCATCAGTCGTGAGCTACGAACGTTAAAAAAAAAGTGATTTTTTCGAGAATTTTTGGATATCCGATCTTTAGCAGAAATCTGTACACCACCCTCTTCTCCTTACTTTAGAGTTGAAATTAGATACTGATCTTAAGCCAAGAAGGATTTTCGGTTGGGTGTCTTGAAAAAAAAATCGTGCAAGTTTGAGTGCTGCTTGCTCCTAAGCTATTCGGCTGAGCGGCATCAAGTAAATTTATATTGAAAGCTTGATTTCTTTTTTATCACGCATATCACACATCTGCAGGTAAAAGTTAATGAAAATAAATTTATGTTTTTTTTTTTAAAATAGTCCGGTCTTATCCGGGTATACCTTACAAGTACGAAAGTGACGAGTAGCACGATAAACGGTAAATGCATGACCACGTTTAGGTATATTTATCGTCACAAGACCACATTCTATGCAATTGCTACATTCTGACTTTGCCCATGCTATTGCATGGTTAGGCACTAGTCTCACCGCGACCTACTAAGCTATGAACTATCGGCTATAAACACGAACAAAAGATACGCACTCCCGTGTAAATAAAAGAGACACGGCGATGATAGCTGATAGCTGGGCGAGTATATATAGCCGTGTCTCTTTTATTTACACGGGAAGGGAGTGTGTATCTATTGTTCGTGTTTATAGCCGATAGTTCATAGTTTAGAAGTTCGCGGTGAGACCAGTGCCTTAAACTGATTAGTTTAACCGTCAATAGTAATATGGCCATGACACATGACAGTCATAGACGTGGAGATAAATAGAGGGACATGACAACTTTCAAAACTGACCATGAAAATCGGGAAAAGCAAGCGAGAAATGGAACGGAGTAGCGAAAAAGTATTGGTCGGAAGTATTACATGAGTCCAGGGCCCTATTTCTCGAAAGCTTGTAACTTGTAATACAAGCGGAAGTCCTTATTTAATTAATTGTGTTAAAAAGAGACTTCCACTTGTATTACAAGTTACAAGCGTTCGAGAAACGGGCCCCTGGTTCGGGGCCTTAGCTGATAGAAGTGAAAAAGGCGTTCTAGTAGCGATATGTTTTGTCATTTATATGTTGCATACTTTTCGTCCGTCAGGCACACATTGTCAGGCCATGTTCACGCGCTGCGATCGTGGCCACAAAAATGGGCTCGCCGGAAGATTAGCGTTGGCTTTCGGGTCGACATTATGCTGATGCGAGTCCATTTCATGGTACAATATTATAATATACTGAATTTGTCTCTTTTGTTTTGTCATGTTTGTTAATATATTTGCCACGAATTAATAATTTGTATTTAAAATGTCCACGGAAAAAACATGTCCAGTGCTTAAAAAAATCGGGGCAAATTCACACCTTATTCTGTTTAAAGTAAGGTGATTTTTCCTTCTGTAATTTGAATTGACTAGACATGTTCTTTCCGTGGACCCTTCATTTGTATGTTACCATTAGTCACGAACTTCCCCTGTAAGTCTTGTGGCAAAGTTTGCCAATCTCGCATGTGTTTAGTTTGTCACCAAAAGCGATGTCTTGTGGACATTTACTCCTCACATCTTCTGAAATAGACGCTAAAACCACTAGTAATACAGTAAGGTAAGAAAAACTGTATTCCAGTTTTTGCACTGTAAAAATGGGACTTATGACCAATGCTCGGCGGGGGTGAGCTGTTTTCATACTAAATGTCACGTGATACATGTCCTTTAGTATGAAAACAGGGGTGAGCTGTTTTCATACTAAATGACATGTATCACGTGACATTTGCTCATGACAGGGCATTTCTCCAAGCGTTTCAACCGTCGTGACTTCGGTGGCAGCCTTATCACACGAATCCCGTGAGTGATATAAGAGCTTTTGGATATATTGGTAAACGTAGTTGACAACTACCAAGACAGCCATCAAAATTATGAAATACCCACGGAAATCGGGTAGAAATGTTGCCATCAAGTCACGGCGGTTAAAACGCTCGGAGAACTGCCCGACAAAGTATGCGAGTATATATTTGCATGAGCAAGAATTTTGGCATGGATGTGTCTTATAAATCACGTGATGCATCCGACGAATTCGGCGACCAGATGATATTAGTATTATCAAACCGCGATTAGAATGGGATTAGAAAGTACCTACTATTGACACAACAGGGTATAAGTCAATCTAGGATATATTCATAGTTATATTCATAGATTCTTAGTTTAAGTGCAAAGCCTCGCAGACAAAAGATTAATGTCCAGCACTATATTTATAAACAACTCTTTTCTTGGTAAATGATGTGTCATTTCTTGTGTCAACAGTACTCTCGAATCCTTTTCTGATTCCGGTTTGATAATACTTACTTACTTAAATATATGTATGTATCAAGCATTTCAAGGCTGTATACAATAATTTAGATAAGAATGTACTAGATAAGATCCCTAAAGTCTACAGCACTCTACGCTACCTAGTTAGCGCAGAGTAGCTCCAAATGTACAAACTTTTTATGAAATGCGAACGTGACTTTTCGTACGAATGTCATTCTCGTACATTTATTACCCGTTATACCAAACCCTATTTTCAAGAACCTTTCCTATCATCAAAGATTGAACATCTTTTAAACTTACAATAGTTGAGATTGATAAAGATTTTACTACGGCTCAGGAAAAACAATCTTTTAGTATAAGTAATACGAATTTATAATGAGTTTCTTTTGAGGAGGGCTTAAAGGTCCGTAAGCTCCTTAAGGCCCCCAATCGATTATTAAATACGCCAAGGAAATTGTGGGCCGTTCAGGGCTTTCGTAGTTGATGCTCACTATCGTTGAGTTTTATCTTTGAGTCAATTTGGCTTTTGACCTCATTGTAAGATAAATTACGAGTATGTTAGTGTACCTTTGAGCTTTGAACCTTTTTTTACTTCTAGTTCTTTAATCGCGTATATTGTGGCTATTTAGTATTATTTGGGATCCGGGTATGTAAATAAATAAATAAAATAAATATCTTGGGACATCTACACAAATCGACCTAGTCCCACGGTAATCTCAATTAAGGCTTATGATGTGGGTACCAGGCGACGATATATATAATAGATAGATAGATACATTACGAGTAGATAGTATTCTGATAGTACGAGCCCCGATGCAGTGGAGTTCGTCTAGTTCGAAACAATTTTTACAAATAATTTGAATATTTTAAAAATGATCACATTATGCTAATGATAAATTATATAAACGTTAGTCATGGTTAATGTACTACATTTCAAGAGACACAACAATCTGAAGTACGCTTTTGTTGTTTAATAAATCGATTTTAACAAACCAGTGTCTAAATTATATTTTCGTTCACCACCGTAATTCCGCGCTTATAAGCTTGACGCAAAATTCGCAGTGCATCAGGTGTACCATGTCGTCTTTAATATTAATGGCGTTCTTTACATTCATTGATTATTTACAAAATTAAAAATTGTGGAAAAAATAAAAAAAAATACCTCTCGTAAAATAGTTTTTTATTTTTTTATTCTGATTTATTAATATGTCCAAATATTTTATACTCAAAGAAACTACTTTAGTACTACTATTGAATAGTGAAGGTTTTGTCTCTAAACCTTTTCCCCCGGATAAACGGGATAATCTCAAAAAACTGTCGAGGACGAGAACATATGCATCGGGGCTCGTATTACTTATACTAAAAGATATCTATCTTTTATCTATGATAAGTATCTACTTAAATACATAGACAGCCATGACCAAGGAACAAATAATTGTGATAAATAAATACACAATTAATGCCCTCGCCGGGATTCGAACCCGGAACCTCCAGCTTCGTAGGCAGGGTCACTACCAACTAAACTACAGAGGCTGACTAACGTATGTCCTTTTTATAAATTTCAGCCAGATGCACCAATGCAGGATCTTTATAATTGTGGTGCGGCAAACTGCGATCGCTAACCCGTCTGCCAAGCATGGCGATTATGGCATATGAAGGGTCCACGGAAAGAACATGTTTAATCCTTCTAAAAGTGAGGACAAATTCGCACCATAATTTATTACAAGTAAGGTTGTTATTTTTCTTCTGATATTTGGTTATTTCCGTAGACCCTTCATAATATATATTTACTTCCTTGGGGTGACTTTTTCCAGAGGAATTTTCCTGCTAAAATGATGATGATGCTTTCATGATTAAAATACATATTTATTGTTTAATTTGCTGTTAAAACTTAATTTATCACCTTGTTTATTTTAGTTTCGTCGATGCGATTGAAAATTCGACATTAGGGACCAGCAGGCCAAGCCAAAATGCCATTTTGCATTCGTATACGACAAGCGATAAGTCACGTGACCAGAATAATGTATGGAAATGGTCACACGACTTTTCGTACGAATGTCATTGTCGTACATTTATTACTTATCGCTGATCGTACACGATAGCAGAATGGCATCTTGGCTAAGCCTGCAGCAGAACCATCATAAGGCACTGGTCTCACCGCAAGCTGCGACCATATATATAACATGGACGTCTAACGCCAGCTCAAAAATGCCCCCAAAAACGATTGATCAATTGTGCCAAGACGGGCTGGCATAGCGCTTTTCTTAACACCGCGCATATTTCGGCGCAACATCTTTGACAAATGTTTATAGAATATAGCCAATCAAAAGTTTGATGGACCAATCACAACAATGGCGGTTTCAGTTTTTATAGGTTGATTTTGAAATTCTTTGCCGTGATGCATTGAAGAGGGGATGACTCTTGTCAACTAAAATTCAGGACCGTTTTTGAAAGGCAATTTAATATGGCGTGCAGCTTTCCATGTTTTATTTGTTCGTAGCACCGCAAGCTACTAAACTATGAACTGTGGGCTATAAACACGAACAAAAGATTCGCACCCCCGTTTAAAAAAAAGAGACACGGCGATACTCACCCAGCGGTGACAGCTGATAGATGTGCAAGTCGTCTCTCTCTTACGTGCCTTCACTTTCTTATAATAGTCTATTTAAGTACCAATACTTTACGGAATTTTTTGAGCTTACGAATTAAGGTCGATTACCCAGGCCCCTATGTCACCATGATGACAAGTGCGACAACTGTTAAAATTACCGTTTCTCCCATTGCAGGCGTCCGTGGGCTACGGTTTCCACTTATCATCGGACGGGCCATGAGCTTGTTTGCCATCAACGACAAATATATTGCAAGAACTTTTAGAAATCAACAAATTATCCACTTTATAGCGAAGAAAAATTACAATTGTCACATAAACCTGAATTTACGAAAATTGTTCTAAGCCTTGTGGCAATTGTCACGACTTTCCAAAAGTAAAAAGAAATTGACTTACGATGTAATCTTATTAGTAATCATTTTATGTTGGTGGCAAACAAGCACATGGACCATTCCATAGTAAGCGGTAGCCGTACGAAGGCTTGTGACGTCAGTAACAGTGACATTTTACAATTGTCGCACCTGTCTCTATGATGAAATTGATGAAATAGGGGCCAGGTTCACTACCTGGAATTAGTAAGGAAAAATCAATTCATCATCATCATCATGTCAGCCGAAAGACGTCCACTGCTGAACATAGGCCTCCCCCTAAGATTGCCACAATGACCGGTCCTGTGCCACCCGGATCCAGCGGACTCCTGCGACCAATCATCAATTCAAACTAAGCAACTGTATCTTAATAGTTATGTTGTGCACATTTCTCTCCCATAATAATAGTATGAATGGAGGAATCCCTAGAAATGTCTGTTTTGAGAAACAAACAATGGATATTGTCAAGTTAGTTTGATATTCGTGGATTGCTGTTGCTTATTGTAACGGCCCGTTCTCATTATATTATGTTAATATCAACATTAAATCGTCAAATTCAAACTGTTTATTCTCTATTTATACATTTTCGGTCAAAGATGAGGGCCGGTTATAAAATCTCATAGAAAATACTGTAAACACGATGATTTCATTTCGTCGAGGACAGTGCAATACCGCGCGCATAATAACTAACAAATTCAATACCGTAAACTGGGGTTACATTGATCAATTTTAAAGTTTAAACTTCAATATTTTCTAAAATTAGGCGTAAAAAAATCTAAAAATTAAATAGTAACATCAACTTTTTGTTATCTTGCTGTCCTAAGACTGCAAAGTAATTATGAAATGCCTATTACACTCAATAAAATTGCTTTTGGTAATTCAATCATCGAACCAGCGAGATGGTACTTCCTGGTTCATCTTAACGTACATAATGCCAATATTTCATTGCAAGCTTGGGAAAAGTATTTTACATATATTATGATAAATCGATTCCGGTTGAATATGATAAATCGAATGTCGCAATGTTAAAACTAAATTATATACGGTTTTCATGAATACTGTATTTTAGGCAGTTTGAGAAAGTGAAGTTTAGGTTTTATTTTGACTTATAGACATTTTGGGAATACGGCAATTATGAGAAATAGGTGTAAGTCGTTTCAACTTCTAGAAGTCTAACATGACATTAAGTATGTCTAGACATTATGATATTAATCTGTGTTGGGAATGCGACGTTTTAGGAAAATGGTATTTTATGATATTTGGTTGCAGCGAACCGCAATCGATAAATTATACAAAGATACATATGCCCACTCGGAAGGCAGTTTTAAGGATGTAGATAATGTGTAAGACAAACATTTTCTCATTACTTGACGGTAAAATTTTCAGCCACATTTTGCCATATTTTAAAATAAAATACGAGAATATAAACTATTCAATAACGCCTCAAACAAAAGTAATAGCAACAAAACAACTATTACACAAAATGCTAATATTGTTTTAACCCTACTACTAGCAAGATATAAAATCGTGACGAATGATAGGTTTTGAATTTTTTTTAATTTGGTGATTATTTTATGATGTATTATGGAGTTTTAGTCATTAACTTATCTAATTTTGTCTATGGGTGAATCAACTTTTTTCTTTCTGTTATTGCCATGGTTACGGTCGCCAGAGTCACGGTTTTATGCAAAATTATGCTCCTTAATTTATCCAAACATGCATTATCGTCCTTGTTTGTAGATGGCCCATCAAGGAAAGTGTTTATTAACACCTGAAAAATGCATAATTATTTGTATAGTTTAAGTATCATATTTATGCATAACACCAGTGTGACTCAGGCGACCGTAACCACGGTAATAAAGTCAAAGTCAAAGTCAAAGTCAAATAATTCTTTATTCAAATTGGAATAGCAACAAACTCTTTTGAATCGTCTAGATATGAAAACTACTTCCGGTTCGAACCCTACACCGCTGACCCAAGAAGAACCGGTAAGAAACTTGGCGGGAATTATTTTTTCAAACAATGATGGTACATCTTACAACTAACATGCATTAAAAAAAATACATAAAATTGATTTTAAATAAACAGAAATATAATAATAATAACAAGAGATGTAAAGTCTCTAAAAGTCACAACATTTATAAGTAATAATTTATAGAGAAGTAAGGTTTCTCTCCGAATAGGTATATAATAATAACATTATATAATGCACGTTTGGAGATGTATAGGGTCTCCAAGCGTAAATTATCGTAATTGAATATCATGACTTTAACAAACGAATAATTAAATCCTAAATTACTCCCACGGTGTTTTATCATTCATGTAGTCTTGTGTACTATAATAAGCTTTAGATATAAGTTTACGCTTTACAAAATGCTTAAATTTGTTGACTGAAAATTCAGTAACATTTACTGGAAGTTTATTATAAAATCTTACACAATTACCCATGAATGATTTCCTAATTTTATGGAGCCGAGTGGCGGGTACTGCGAGCTTATGTTTGTTTCTAGTATTAATATTATGTATGTCACAGTTTTTCCTAAAATTCATAATATTTTTATGTACATACATAATATTCTCATAGATGTATTGAGAATACAATGTCATTATATTAATAACCTTAAACTTATCTCTAAGTGAGTCTCTAGGGCTCATTTTATATATCGCTCGAATAGCCCTCTTCTGCAGAACAAAGATAGTGTTAGTCTCTGAATTGGCAGCACTGCCCCATAATAAAATGCCATACGACATAATGCTATGAAAATAACTAAAATATACTAACCGAGCTGTATCAACGTCAGTTAATTGACGGATCTTGCTCACTGCAAAAGCTGCAGAACTCAGTTTATTCGAGAGATTAGATATGTGAGGACCCCACTGAAGCTTAGAGTCTAGTGTTATACCAAGAAAGACTGTACTTTCAACTATTTCCAATTCCTCACCTTTCACAAATATACTAGCCTGTTGATGTTTTACGTTACTTGTAACAAATTTAATACATTTAGTTTTTTTCTCATTCAACATTAAGTTATTCATATTAAACCAGTTTACTACTTTCGAAATAGCATTGTTTACATCATTCCAAGCTTGTTGCTGTCGTTTGACTTTAAAAATAAGTGAGGTGTCGTCAGCAAACAATACTATGTCATGGTGGGTCTCTATGAGATGTGGCAAGTCATTTATGTAGATAAGGAAAAGGAAAGGCCCCAATATAGATCCCTGTGGTACACCCGTGGAGACCAATGACCCCGGTGATCGCTGTCCATTCACATCAACCCTTTGTATTCTACCGCGTAAATAAGATTCCAGTAAATTTAACGCTGATCCTTTAACTCCATAATGGTCTAGCTTCCTGATCAATGTTTCATGACAAACGCAGTCGAAGGCCTTGGACAAATCACAGAAGATACCTAAAGCATCTCGTGATTCCTCCCAGGCATCAAATATTTGTTTAATTAATTCGACACCAGCGTCGGATGTTGAGCGCCCCCGAGTAAAACCAAATTGCTTGTTATGCATTAAATTGTTTACGTTAAAGTGCTTAGTTAATTGCGATAAAACTATTTTTTCAAAGATTTTGCTGAACGTTGGTAGCACAGATATAGGTCTAAAATTAGTGGGGTCAGAAGTGCTACCGGATTTGAATAAAGGAGTTACTTTACTATGTTTCATAAGATCAGGAAACTCACCACAATCAACACATTGATTAAATATTACTACCAATTCAGGTGCTACGATTTCAATAAGGGATTTGACGACATGAACAGAGACTCCCCAGAGGTCAGAAGTTTTTTTGACATTGATGGATTTAAATGCCTTTATTACATCTGAGATTTGAATATGTTCAAAATTAAAGGCGTTACTACACATAGGGACGTTATCTCTTAATAATATAGTGGCAGCCGAGGGTGATGAATTTAAATCCTTAGTTATGGAGACTGGTATATCGGTGAAAAAGTGCTCAAATTCTGTTGCTACTTCTAAACTTGACTCTATAATTTTGCCATTAATTTTTAATTTAGGATCTTGGAATCTGTGCTTTGATCGACCAGTCTCCGCATTAATCACTTTCCAGGTTGATTTAATGATGTCGGAACTATTTTTAATTTTTTGGGACAAATAATCGCGCTTAGCTTTATTACAATCAATCTTAAATTTCTTAGAATATTGTTTGACGTGTTCTTTAAATTCATCACTCGTATTAAACCGCCGTTCCTCATACAATGCATACAGTGCTCGTCTACGTTCGTACAAGTCCGCAGTTGCCCACTCACTAAAAGCAGATGCACCACCAACCACAATATTTTTGGAAGTGAATATTTTGTTGTAATGTTTCATAAAAATGTGAAAGAATGAATTATACATGTCATTGGAGTTAATGTTGGAAGACAGAGTAGGTAGCGTCTGCACTAAACTTTCTTTCATTCGTTCAACACGGCTTGTGGTTACTGGCACAAAAGTAATTTGTTTTCTAATGTTATTTTTCCTGATGGTCTCAAACGTTATTAATTGACCTAAATGATCTGACTCTAAATTACTGATTACTTTTTTATTAACAGGAAAAATATCAGTAAAAATGTTATCAATACAAGTCGCACTAGTTGCACTGATACGAGTAGGCTCCATAAAAATGTGGTTGAGTTTAGAAGACTTAAATAGATTCAACAATCTTGTACTTGTTGTTGAATTTTCTAAAAGGTTTACATTAAAGTCGCCGCATATAAGTAACTTCTTACCGCAAACTGATATTTTATGAAGCACAGATTCCATTACACTTTCAAATTGCTCAAAATTACTTAAAGGCGGCCTGTACACACATACAACAATAAATTTATCTAATTCAATAGCACTCAATTCTATAGTCCGTTCAACAGACAGAGAAACAATGTCCTTACGTTCCTTAAATTTTAATTGTTTATTTAAAATAATTAATGACCCACCATGTATGGAACTAAGTCTGTTAAACGAACTAGCCACCTGGTGATTATTAAACTGAGGCACCACTTCATTACTTTTTAACCAATGTTCAGTTATACATAGAATATCAATATTAAATTCATTTAAAAAAAGTTCAATCTGCAAATCTTTTCCTCTAATACACTGAATATTTTGATGAACCAGGTGGATGAGTTTTCTATTATTATTACAATTTTCAATTAATTTATTAGAGACTAATTTGCCAGAGATATGGCACTCTTTTGTCTTATCATTTAATTTAAATTATTGGTTAAAATTGGAACCAATTCCGAGTTCATAATTGATTGCTCAATAGGAGCACAGTTATTTGCCAAATTTTTGGCAGATATATCAAAACAATAGGATAGCGACAGAGCTATTTGTCTCTTACAATAATTAGAAAGGTAAAACTTACCTTTAGTCATAGAAATAATAGGAAAATAATACTTATTCTTATTAACATAATTGTTAATGTCAATTAGCCTAAACTTATTACTATAATTATATGTACACAGCTTGTACATGGTCAGATTTAAATTATATCTAGTATCATTTTCTGTCTTTGACATTTCATTACAGTATGGAAATGTAAACATGATAATCTCTTTAACTTTAAGAGTATTTAATTCTTCAAAGAATTTCATTAGACTATTTTTGTTCAAAACTCCTCGGCTCCCTACAAGAATGAGCAGGGTACTTTGTAAATTTAAATTACTGTCATCTAAAATTTGACGCAAAATATCATTCAGAGAAGCTGAAGGCAAACAATTGTTGAAAATGCGGGGTCCCTTTAAATACTTGTTCAAAAATGAGCCCATGTTTCTTCCAAATTCATCACAATACATAACTACATTATGTTCATTATGTTCAGATATATGTAATTGTGTATTGTAGATAGAATTATTACTACTTACATCTAATGGTAAACTGGTACACAGATCAGGTTTAATTAAACTCATTGACAAGCGACCACTCTGTTGTTTACACAAACATGACTGGCCGAGTGTGAATATCAAATCATTCATTGCCAAAGTATATTCATTTATCACTTTCTTGGAACTATTATTCAAACTTTCTAATGATTTTATTGAATCCTCTAAACTTTCAATTTTTGATTTTAGCAACTGTGTATCAGTTTCATATTGTAAATACATAATAACAGACAGAAAAAAGTTGATTCACCCCTATAAGGCACTGATCTCACCGTGAGCTACTACCTAAGCAATAAACTATGGGCTATAAACACAAACAAATCTATTACAAAAGTTACACACTCGCGCGTAAAAAAAGAGATATAGGCGGTGATAGCTGATAGCTGGTAGAGTATCGCCGTGTCTCTTTTATTTACACGGGAGTGCGCATCTTTTGTTCGTGTTTATAGCCGATAGAGTATAACTTAGTAGCTCGCGGTGAGATCAGTGCCTAACACTGATTACAACACGATTACAACCTGTTTTCTGCCAATTGCCAATGAAACTAAAAATATGTGAAAAAACTCGATTATTCCGTGATGACAATCATCTGTCGTAATTATGACAATATCTTTGGTTATGACAAAATCAGTAAGAATCCTTTGTAAGAATTAAAAATATAACCAAATTATAGCATTTCAATAATGGACGAAAATGTAAGTAATCTTGACCGTGAATTCGAACAATTTTTAGAGATCATGCGACCACATATTGATCAATTGAAAAATCGACAGTTGGCATCCATGTGTAATGCCTGGATCCAGCGTCTGTGTGATTGTAAGGAACACGAAAAAATACTCCGAAATAAATACATTGTTACACTTTGTTACCAGCTCTCAGAAGGGATCCTTGACAAGCCGTTTTTAGAAGAACCAACTAATAAAGATCTGGTACCCATCAATGAACCAACATTTAGTGACATATCTTCGTCTGAAGTCGAATGTCATGATTTAGATTCCGAAGATGGTAATGCACCTGTAAATAAAACTTTGAAAACACCCGTTGTGGTATCAACCTTATATTCGGAGTTAGAAAAGAAAGGAGCCAGGGCGTTTGATAACAGCAAAACAGTGTCGAGAGAAACACATAATTTACCAATTAAACAAACAAATAAATTTCCCCAACAACAAACGGTGATAAAACAAGATGTAGAAAAATTTCCTGAAACTTATAGATATCGAACACAGAACATACTTTCAAAGTTGCAAGAAATAAAAAAACAAAATACGTTATTGCACAATGAACTAAAGGAGTTGAAAGAAAAATCTAGCGAAGATGACTCTACTGGTGAATCTTATGATAAATTAAATACAGGTATATGTTTGCAAGAGAGTAATTCTACTTTAGATTCATTAAAAATGAGATTGAAAGAGGTGCAAAGTGTAAGGAATGCCCTTATAGAAAAAGTAGAAAGCATGCAAGAATTCATTGATAATCTAAATGATATGAAAAATCAAGAAATAGAAGAAATCCAGGCCCGACATAAATTGGAGTTAATCAATATAAAAACATTTATTAAAGAAGAAACCAAACAAACTTATGAAAACAAATTAGACAAACAAAAACAACAATACGAAAATATAATTACAGAACTACAAAACAATAATAAGACGAAAGATGATATAATTGCAGAGAAAGATAACATTATACAACAGAAAGAGTCAGAAATTGTTCGTTTATCAGCAAACATTAAGGGTAATAAAGAAAGTCTACATTCTGTTTTGAAAACGCTTGTAAATAGATCAAATGAAGAACAACGCGACAATTTCAGAATCCAAAATCAGATATTGCAAAATCGTGTTATTAAGTTGCAAAAAGCGAAAATCAGGTGCGTTAAAGCGTATGAATCAAAAATTGCTACATGTTTGCAAGAAAGACGTTTGGTTGAATGTTCATTTCAAATCCAATTAGTCAGACAAAGAGCTCGAATCGTGAATGACGTCGCTGATGACTGCCAGAATGAAACAAAAAAAGCTGTAGACAAACTTGAAGCCAAGTATCAAGACATAGTAGCAAACATGCAAGCAACTGCTATACAACGGCGCCTTGAGGATCAAATGGCAATTGCATCGATACTTCAAGCGGCATCAGGTGTCCGGAATGATTTCAGCTGTACAACACAAAATTTTCCAAAAAGTCCGTTTAAAAGAAATAGGAATACGCATTTGAATGAAGTAACTGTGTTTGAGGGTAATAGGGTTTTCAGGAAAAATTTAGATAATTTTAAAGACGAAGGACGGTATGATGAGTTAGGTCCATTTGAGAAGGTAAACCTGCCTCAAAGGGACAACGAGGACAAACCCCGAAAGTAGAGGAACAATCTTTCAACTATGCCTTTGTGGAAGTTGTGTAAATTGTTTTGGCTCGGTTGTAATAAATTTGAGAGTTCTAACTGGCTTTGCTTTATTCCTCCTTGTTGTTTACCAACTATAATTATAATCTGGCTAATCAATTTCGTCATCAAAAAAAGGCGCGAATTTGCGGCAAAGTTTTAGCGCCTATATTACTCTAAGTTGCCGCCTTTGCTTCCAGAACTAACCAACTGCTAAATTGCTAAGTACTAGATTATATCTTAGTTTAAGAGCGCTCGTACACCTGTAAGTTCTTACGTAAGTTATAGGGACGGAGCTATACTAAGGAATGAGAGGTGAATATCACTATCTCATTCCTTAGTATAGCCCCGTCCCTATAACTTACGTAAGAACTTACAGGTGTAAGGCTGGCCTTACTGAAAAAATATGCACACAATTAACCATCCTGAATTTTTCATCAGGCGTGTTGAGTGTCGCTGCCATTTTAAAATTACATCTCCTAGATAAGAGTTTGCATTTGAATGGAAGAAATGTATACCTACACCATAAAAACATAATATTAAGACCGCTGTTTTTTTCAAACAAAGGCAAGGTGAGCTTGTCATTGATTATCTTAGGGTGCATTCAGACTAAACGAGCATTCGCTATTCTAACCCCCTACTCTACGAAATTCGATCGTTACACGAAACGTGATTCGTTTATTTCGTAGAGTGGGGGATAGAATAGCGAATTTTCGCTTGGTCTAAATGCACCTGTATAATTATGTCAGCCATAGTCTGGTCAGGTTGAAAGGAAGACCAATGACTAACAAACTGTTTAACTGTTCTATTTTGTTGCCATTTTTTTAGCATAGCATCAACATTTTTTGAATCAAATGAGTATCGGTGAACTAATTCGTTCTGCAGTGTGCTTACCACAAGTTACTAAGTACCGCTTATGTTATCGACATCGTTTACTCGGGCGGGACGTAAAGTAGTCCATCACGTTCAGACTGCTGCATCAGTGCAAGCGTGATAGACTCGTGACAGATATGTATATTTGTAAATTGACACATATATATGTGCAGTACATATTTGTCATTTAATTATTTGATGAATCCTTTTTGTACAAACGATATTTTGCTAATATTTATTTTGTTAAATAGGTGAACCCTGTTACAAACTATTTATAATATAATAAACTTAGTTTTTGCCTCTGTTTTCGTAGAAAATCTTCACATTATCCAGTATATAAAACTTCTCATTGAGAATTTGAGGAGATCTGCCCTAAAGTTAAGTAACAAGAGGAAACAAAACTTTAGGTACGTAAGAGAATAGCCCGTTCAAAAGGCCGTTTTGCTAACTTTTGTTTGAATCTACGGGGTTATTCACTTTTATCATTGGTATGCAATTTCATTTATGTAAGAATAGGGCCGTGACATTTTTATAAAAATACGCTTTTTGTATTTTTCTTTCATATTTCCAGGTATTTAAAACGGTTACTGAGAAGCCGCGAAAAGACGTGGATTCAAATCCGTTGGTCTGAATTTATATTGCATTACTGCTTAGCACATCTTGTGTTTGACAGTAACCCGCAGGCTCTTTTCGATTCTACACGGTGCTCGCGGGCATTCCGAAAGATTTTAATGCTGAATTCCTGAGCATATTTAGAGTATTTAATGTTAAATAAAATTTCCTGGATTCGGCTTGGTTCCAGAGATAATTAACCTTTTTTTGGAATAAGTTTTTCGACGTAACTCGTCATAAAACTTCTTTTTGATTACAATGCTACAACTACAATGTGTTCTAATATTACCACACCTTTTGCATCAATAAAAAAAATTATTTATATCAAATTGTTGTCAATCAAATTTATATTAATTGTAACAAATTGTTGTTACGATAAAAAGTATTGACAATGTTAAAAAGTTTAGTATTCAAAAACTCTAAAAAAAAAAGAAAATATATTTTTTTGTGGAATTTGACATTAGGTCTCATAATTTTTTTTGTTTGTTTTGATGTCTAGAATGCATAGTTAAAATATTTCGCAATGCTCGCGAACTCACCGTGTATTGATTAAAAAGAGACGTGTAGCTGCGAGTTGCTGTCAAACACGAAATATGCTAGCCCCCGTGAAGACTATTGAGTGATACAAATACGACGGGTGAGGTTTATTTTTGGAACTGAAACCACAAACTTTTTTTTCCTAACTAGTGCGCAAAAACGAACTTTGCGCACGCTTCGCGCGCGGTGTTTTCTCTTTTTGACGCACTTGTTATGAATAAAATCGTCCCTTACACGTGCAAAAACTTTTTTTCGGCGAGGGTGAAAGTTGGAGCCCGAGTGAAACAAGGGCGACAATCACCCAAGTTAAAAAAAAATTAGGAACTGTACTAGTTAGGAAATGTACTATTTCGTGTTTATGTTGCTCGATAGATTTTGACAGTTATTTTCTTACGGTATCACTAATTTTCTATGATTAAAAAAATAAACAGTTTCTATTGTTACGACTCGAGCAGTAATGTAAAATCATGACATAAAATATGCACGATGTATGTCGATTACAAAAGTCATTGACTGACGAAGACCACGCAGCTAACAAATGGTAAGGACTTCGTTTCACAGTTTGCAAACTAGTTCGAAATTCGGAAGCCTTACGCTGAATGCTTTTATTTGAAGAGCGATCGAGAGCCGTTCGCCATTGGGCGGTCTTTTGTTTGAATTTAATGAAAACGATTTAGGTTGCAAACACCTGGTTTTACGGACGCCGTGCATATTTTATGAAGCGGGGTTGAATTTGTACAGGGGCGCGTAACTGCAGGTTTACATTACCTATTTTATGCAACAGTTGGAATGAGACGATCGGTGCCATGCTGAGTCATACAGGCAGTCTAAAATATGGTTTTTAGTACAGATGGTGCCGTTTTTAGGCTCTAGTGCGAAAAGTGTGTCACTTTACGTCTGGTTCAAAACTTCGGAGGGCCAACTGTACTAAAAATACGTCGTACGAGACACGTGAAAAAACGAAATTCGTAACTCGTGTCGATTTAAAACACTTCCTATCGGTCGTGTTTTAAAACATCCCCACTCGTTTCGATTTTGGAAGTGTGTCATTTTACGTCAGGTCCAAAACTACGGAGGGCCTTCTGGTTAACTCCACTAAAATATGGTTTTTCGAAGTTTCGATGCTAAGGTAAGAGTCTAAAAAGTGGTGGACCATAGTCGGTGGCCAACTAAAACTCGTAATTAATATCTATGTAGGTACTTATTTGTGTACCTACACATTAATTAGTATGTACAGGTTATTTATTTCATTTACATACCTACCTCCATAATATACATGGAAAAAACTGTTCGACGTAAAATTGTAGGTATGTATACCTACAGTTTTTTTACTTATGTGTCGATCATAAATATGGTTTAAAATTATGTAGTTGATTTTTTTTTCAGCCCCTGTCTATACCCTAAATGGGTATATTTTTTTATTTTCACGCTTGCTCACAAAAAAGTACCGAGATACTGTATTCTATAAGTTTAATTTAGCTGTGGTTACAGAATTGCTAGCTGCAACGCCGCAACGTTGCATTTCCCAGTATACCACGGCATTTAATATGAAAATACTTCAGAATGCACTTCAAGCCCCGTGAGACCTGCAGCCGACGGCCGCGTTATTTAAACAGTATCTTAAGAGCACAGTCAATACATAATTCATCAGTAGACTTATTATACTTCTGTTAAATAAAAGATCAATATCGTCGGCGACAGTGCAATACCGCGTACCTACCTAACTAGCACTTGTAAATACTGCTTATCACCACAAAAGTTAACTTTACAGGCGTTTGATCTAATAATTGTGTGAATATCTGAGCGTTTCAATCGCCTATTTGTGATGGCATAACTTTTGCCGAAGTTTCTATTCGTTACAATGTGCTACTTTGTCATTTGAAGGTGGCACGGTACCTTATAAAAAAAAAAGTATATCATGATTTTACATTCATTGGTGGGAAATTTTAATTTGGCTATATTTGTTACACACGTAGTATCATTTATTTTTATTTTGTTAATTTGAATTTTTTTAATTTATGGGTAATTAGGGTTCCGTGGTCAAAATGGGCCGATTTACTCGGAAACTATAAATGCTGCAGAAGGTAATGCAATTTGAAAAGGATATGTTATGTATGAACCGCTACATAATTATGATACTTTATTCTAAAAATACAATTGGGGTTGGGTTGGGACCCTCCATACATGTAACTGAAGGGTAGAATTTTTTTTTTCGATGTTCGTAAACGTGTGGGCTATCCATAGAAAGGTCTTTAAAAATGATATAAAGGTCTCTAAAACTCATTTTTATTTTAGGGAACCATTTTCGAGATATCAGCTCTCAAAGACTTAAAAAGTGTGATCCCCTTTATTTTTTAAGCTACGCGGTATACAATTTACGTTATGCGTATCAATAAGCCCTTTCAACGATTTTTGATCTGATTAAGTTTTTGAGCTAGGTAGATTTAACTGTATTTTTTTATGTTACAACAACATGTTTCCCACATAAATTCAAGTTTCCCCAACAAGTACTGAGCCAGCGTTGGGACCACACAAAATAGGCACGTTTGATATCGAGTTGCGAAAAAATCGCGCAAATTACACCAACAACATGGTAAATTGATAATGGTATGGAACCCTTCGCGCGCGAGTCTCAACTCGCACGTGGCCGGTTTTTTTTATCTCTTTACTCACTTCTCGACTCACATTCACAAGCTCTTTCGATCGAGAATGAAAAATCCCAAAATTGCTATTTATTTTCCGTATTTCCTCCTTGGATAACGCCATACAAAGTGTAAGGATACTGGTAATAAAATAAGGTAACCATCCATGGGACTTTTTTACCATTGAGATCGCAGGAGCTCGTGATTCTAAATAGAAATAACCCAAAATATACACATCAATTCAAAATTATAAAAATAGACCAAATAGGTTAACACTTAATTCGACAGAAATAGGGTCGTGTGTTCAAGCCTCCTTGGCAATCAATAGTCTTAATTTATTCTAGTTCTAATAAAATACAAAAAGTGGGTCAAATCAATCAATCAAAATAATTTTACATGTCACATTGTTTACAACATTATTATTACATACATACACAGAAAATAACATTATTATCCATACTAATATTTGAGAAAAAATAATTACATTTTGGTACATTATTAATAATTTATTATTTATGAGAAACTGTTATGTCTAGCTACTAACTACTAATTATATTCCGATAACATTTTACAGATCTTTTTTTTTAGTGTACCTACTTATAATTTACATACCTATAATTACTTGGTGGTGTACAATTATACCTACACTAATATTGGGCTTTGGTAAGTAATCAGGTTGTGTCGGATTTACAAAAAAAGTCGTCAACAGAATACAGTACCTACATCTGTAATCAACTTTGTCTTCAGTTTAGTTTCGAATGACCTACTACTATCTGCGTTTCTGATATCATCCATTGCATTGTATACCTTTGGACCAATTGAGTGCAGAAGCTTTTTAGACTTTTCCAGTCTAGTCGAGGCTGGTCGCAATTTGTGCCTCTGTCTTGTATTACGACCATTGTTGTCGCCGTATGTCGTGAATTTGTCTAAATGATTCCGTACATATTTTGCGATTTCCAGGATAAACAGACTTGGCAACGACAATATTTTGTGCTCCTGGAACAAATTTCTTGCGTGACTATCCCGCGGGACCCCCGCCACGACTCGCACAGCTCATTTTTGCAACCTGAACACTCTTTCTCGCTCCGCAGCGTCACCCCAGAGGTCAACACCATAAGCGAGAAGAGAATGGAAGTAGCCGTAGTAGGCTTTTCTCACGTTGTCAGTATTGAGGCTTGGGCGCAATCTACCTAGTGCGAAACATGCAGTCGAAAGCCGACCGCACAAGGCGTCAATGTGAGGACTCCATGTAAGACCGGAATCAATAATTAGGCCGAGATATTTCACCTCATCGACCTGTGGAATCGGCTGCCCACCGCTGACGATGTTTAAGTCGTGGTCCTGCCTGCCACGGAGTCCAAATCTGATGATGTTCGTTTTTTCGACGTTTAATGTCATTCCGTTCGCCGTGAACCACGACGCTACCTTAGCCATGACCGTATTGGTTTTGGCCACGAGCTGTGCATGGGTGTCAGCGGCCACGATAACGCATCCATCATCCGCGAATAAGACGAACTCGGCCTGGTCGCTTGCAGTTGTGAAATCATTCATGAGTATCAAGAGTAGGGTGTTACCCATACTCGAACCTTGAGGCATAGAACGCTCACCCAGCAAATCAGACCTGGCACCACATACGGATGTCAGCTGCTGCCTGTTGCGGAAGAAAGACGCTATTGTGCCATAGAAGCTACCCGTAACGCCATAGTGATAAAGCTTGGCTAGCAACAGAGAGTGGCTTACCAATTCGAAGGCACGTCATAGGTCACAGAATACAACTGCAACCTGCCGCCGCTCCTCCAGGGTGCTTAGCCAAGATGCTAATCGCTAGCGCTTAGTAGCGTAACGTAGTTTTCCCTCTCTGTCACTCTTTCATATTAGTGCGACAAAGACAGTTAGCTGCGATTAACGATGAAGCGCTAGCGATTGGCAACTTGGCTAAGCACCCAGGTGTTTCATCACCCTCCCCACCAAGTCGCGGGCCGCATCTATAGTTGAGCGGCCGTGCTGGTACGCGTATTTTTGTGCATTGACAAAGACCATGTCCAGTATTTTTGACGTTGTCAAATTAAGGGTATGCATAAGCGAGAGGATTTGAAGGTAGGTTGACACTAGACGGTAATTTCACTACTTGTTGTACTTGTTTCAAAATCGGGCATACAATAGTACATTGTGCATCAAGGGAGGTAAGTACGGAATTACTAACGAGAGTGTTAGAAGCCCGACGCCATTAGGCGGAGGGCTTTTATGACTCGAGTTAGTATTCCGCTTACCGACCGTGATGCATACAATGTTTTTCATCACACTTGCCAACCAAAAAATAAGTTTTATACATAATATTATTAAATGACGTACTGACATTTCTATTACTCTCTAGGGAATTTGATTTTTCTATTACTCCCGCTACGCGCGCAAGCCATGGCGCGCTTAGACAGCAAGTGTGATGAAAATATAATATGGTTACACGGTTAAGAAATTTTATTATCTCAAAAAAAAATACATTTCACTTCATGGGATTTGAGAATGCCTTAAATAGGTACTTATTGCGCCTGTGAGCGGCAATGATTATTTACATTTACACTAGAGGTACTTATAATATCCAAATATGGAGAAAAAAGATAGAAAACCGATAACTGTTTTTTTTTACAGACTGCCATCTGTACTTCAATTATTTATTCCATGTGAAAACTGACCAGTCAACATGTCAAATATAAAGATGCCACAAACTGATAAGTGATAATAATTCAGGATGCACTCCAAGTCCCCTAAGAACCGTGCCGGCGACGGCGGCGACACAGCTATGAGCTTATTTAAACAGTAGATACACTGTAAAATATCTTGGAATCACAGTAAATTAACAGTAACAGTAAACTCATTCCATAGTAGGCGACGTCTCTACCCTTGGCTAGTCTGTGGCCATGAGTAAGCCCATTTACAATAAATAAATGAAAAAAAAAGACACGTGAAATAAGGAAAGTGAAGGTGAAATAAGGAAACAGCAGGTCTAGCCAACATGCCATTTTGCAATCGTATACAATAAGCATTAGTCGCGTGACCAAGATAATGCAAGGAAAATAGTCACGTGCCTTTTCGTTTGGATCTGGCATTCTTTTACTTTTATTACTTATTGTGCTTATTACTTATTGTTTATCGTATACGATTACACAATGACATCTTGGCTAGGCATGCAGTGACACAAGCTGCTTTACAGACTTCGTGTCCGCCAATGTGTTAATTATTTTTGCGGCATTTATATCGCCACCCCAATATTACACGGTTTCATGTTACATTGTTGTACACTTTTTATGTAGTACTCAATATTTTATGTAATTAACAACATCGTATTTTTGAATTACTCCATTAACAAAAATAGTACATTACATCAGAGGCCGGGAAAATGATTTCCGGCCAAGTTGGTATATATAGATAGGTAACGAGGCCGGGAATCCTATTTCGCGCCAAGGCATGCACGAACGAATCAAAACGGCTTCCAAAAAGGAAAATCCACTTCACTTGCAGCATTTAACCTTGTTAGAAAAATAACAGAGGAAATTGACAAAAAGAACCCCGTAGTAACTTTATTTTTTGACATGACCAAAACCTTCGATTTTGTCTCACATAAACGCCTTTTAAAAAAATGTGAAGCATATGGACTAAGGGTACAGGCATTTGAATGGATAAATAGCTACCTCACAAATAGAACCCAAACTGTACAGTTAGATAGCATATCAGCAAATAAAGTTTTAGTTCACACTAGATCATCAGATAGAATAATAACCGCTGGAGTGCCGCAAGGCAGCGTCCTAGGACCTCTCTTATTTCTCATCTATATTAACGATTTACCATTTGCCACAAAATATGAATGCGTACTATTTGCTGATGACGTCTCAGTAGTAATACCTTGTGAAAATATTGACACTTTTATCACTGTCATAAATAACACAGTAAGCGACATAATACTTTGGATGAAACAAAATAATTTACAACCCAATATAGAAAAAACTACATTTATTAATTTTTATAACAGGAAAAAAAAAGTTGACATAAATATAACATATAACAATGAAATAATTAATGAAACAGATGAATTTAAATTTTTAGGAATAGTATTAGATACACATTGCAAATGGAATAAACAAGTAGATAAGAAATGTTCTCAAATAAATAGTTTCGTGTACGTTTTGCGAAGACTAGCAATATTGGCCAACAGGTCAATATCTCTTACAGCTTACCATGGATACGTAACATCTGTCCTCAGATATGGTATTCTCCTTTGGGGAAACTCTAGCGAAACCAAAAGAGTGTTTGGGAGTCAAAAAAAAATGTATCCGTGCCATTTGTCGTAAGACACGTAAGACCTCGTGTCGTTCATTGTTTCAGGACTTGAATTTGTTAACTTTGCCATACTTGTACATTTTGGAAGCTTGCAAATTTGTCAAATCACACCCAGAATTGTTTACGAAATTAAAAAATGTATGTAAGTTTAATACACGTTATCCTGACAGACTTGTACCGACAGTGAAATACAATACTAAATTATGTAACCAAAATTCTTACCTTATGTCAATAAAATTATATAATAATTTACCTAGTAACATAAAAGAGTTGCCATTGACATTGTTTATAAGGAAACTTCAGGAATGGTTAATTCGGAAATTGCTTCTACTCACTGAACGAGTATCTAAATATGTAAATGACATCTATACCAACCTCATAATCTCATAAATTATTTTATTAAATTATTTTACTGAGCCGAAATTTATGTGGGTACCTATCTTGTGTTTTTTTATTATTGAATTTATTGATGTTGTAAGTGAATGTAGATAGTTATTATTGTTTTGTAGTTTTAGATGTAAATATTTACATTTAGTTTTAAAGTAGTTTTAGTTTTAATTTTGCATGCCGATAGTGTTGGCGAGAGATGCTGAACCTTTATATGTAATTAATAACAACTTTGTAACCATATCTCTAGCAAAATAAATAAAATTCTAATTCTAATTCTAATTCTAATTCATGTATAATGCCTTTCTCAAACATACAAAGAAATACAAAAAAAACAATGTTAGTCGAAATTTATAAAATGTTACTTTGCAGGCCTGAAAAGTGTTATGAAAATCCGTTTCCATCTCAGTGAGTTACTGCGCCCTAAAAGCGATACTTCCGAGTCTATTTTAAGTAACGTAAAGACAGTATTTCATTGCATGTTTGAGAAAAATTGTTTACCGAAAAAAAAGAACTAAGTGAATATTATATATTAAATTAATAAATATATATATAATATTATATATTATATTAGTTATTTTGTATGGAACAAAAACTGAGCGTAAGATACTATTGCCAGTGACTGTACTAGGGCCGCTGTTTCAAATCTGTGTGCTGTGGGCTAGACGCAGACCTCCCCCGAGAGCGGAAGCAACCGCAAACAGGAAACAGCTACACCGGAAATTGACTGCAATGGACCGAGCCAGGCAAATTCTGGGTTTAAGGCATAAATGCTTGTTATCTCAGTCGTGATTCTGTCTCGAGGGAATTACATTTATTTATCTTGGTATTTATTTTGGTTGGAATTTATCTTGGCCGGGTGATGATGGCAGTAAGAATACATTTGTCACCACCCCAACTCCTCCAACGGGTGTTGTCAATTCCGTCAGTACCATAAAGGCACAAGGGGCACAAAGATGGGGGCTCCCCGAAAGATCGGCAACTATC